>CAUYRT010083300.1:0-66049 GCA_963574885.1 Lepilemur ruficaudatus
CTGGGGAGCAGCTGCAAATACACATCATCATTAGCAGAGAGGTTTGACTGCACAGAGACCATAATAAATCAATTGCTTGCCGACTCATATCAAAACCCTATCAGTGAGTGGCAAGTGACAATTAAGCTGCATCTGGTGGCAGGCTTTTTAGTGGCAAGTGAGCATCTTCAATTGTGAAGTTGCATCTGGTGGCAGACTTTAAGTCAGATTCCAACACTTATTTCAGTCCATTTCCATCCATACCTCTTTCCCCGCACTGCACACTTGTCTTGTCACAGTGTTGGTAAGCCCACAGGCTAACCCTAGAAAAATGAGTAAAAACAAACATCACCGGAGAGCTTCTTTGAAAAGGGGGAAAGACCCAATGATGAGACAGCAGAAGACTCTAAGACTGCCAACAGAATTAAAGCTGCACTTCAAAGAAAATACCAAGAGTCCTAGTTAAATTACAGGTTCATTACAACAGGTGATTCACATTTTCCAAGCCCACTTTGTATGCTACATGGTGACCAGCTATCCAACGAAGCCATGAAACCTTCAAAACTGCTTCGCCACATGGAGACCAAGCACCCTGCATTAAGAGACAAACCTTTGGAGTTTTTCAAAAGAAAGAAACATGAACACGAGAAACAGAAGCAATTATTGAAGGCCACCACTTCATCAAATATGTCTACACTGAGAGCATCACTCTTAGTGGCTAACCACATTACTAAACCTACGAAGTCCTCTACTATTAGGGAAGAGTTGATCCTGCCCGTTGCTAAGGACATTTGCCATGAACTTTTAGGAGAGTCTGCAGTTCAAAAGGTGGCAGGTGTTCCTCTTCCCGCTAGCGCCATAACTAGATGACTTGATGAAATAGCAGAGGATGTTGAGGCACAGTTGTTAGGGAGGATTAATGAGTCACTGTGGTTCGCAATCCAGGTGGACGAGTCTACTGAGGCAGCAAGTCTACAAGGCAGCAATGCTTGTTTTTGTGCAGTATATTTTTCAGGAGGATGTGCATGAGGATGTGTTACGTGCACTTTTGTTGCCAACCAACACCACAGCTGCAGAAATATTCACATCTTTGAACGACTACGTATCAGGAAAACTGAATTGGTCATTTTGTGTCGGTATACGCACAGACAAGCAGCCACCAGGACTGCACGGCTTTCTGGTTTCACTATTTGGGTCAAGGAGGTCGCTTCTGAATGTGAGTCTACGCACTGTGTCATCCACAGAGAAATGCTGGCTAGCCAAAAAACGTCACCTGGACTAAACAACGTTTTGCAGGATGCGATTAAAATTATCTACCACATTAAAGTGCACGCCCTTAACTCATGTCTGTTCACGCAGCTCTGTGAGGAGATGGATGCAGAGCACACACATCTTCTCTCATACCCAGAAGTGAGATGGCTTTCCAAAGGTAGATCACTGGCCAGAGTTTTGGAGTTATGAGAGCCGCTCCAGAGATTTCTTTTAGAAAAACAGTCACCACTGGCAGCACATTTCCGTGACACAGAATGAGTCGCAAAACTTGCTTACTTGTGTTACATGTTCAACCTGCTCAACAAACTCAATCTGTCACTTCAGGGGAGAACGACAACTGTGTTCCAGTTGGCAGATGAAGTGGCTGCATTCAAAGCCAGACTGGAATTATGGGGGTGATGAGTGAACACTGGGATTTTTGTGACATGTTTCAAACATTAGCAGAGATTTTGAAAGAGACTTAGCCAGGGCCTTCTTTCTCCCAGCTGGTGCACGGTCACCTATCTCAGCTTTCAAAAGAGTTTGAGCATTACTTCCCAACCACAAAAGACCCCTCAACTGGGAAGGAATGGATCTGCAAAGCCATTTACGAATAAGCCAGGTGAATGGACTTTGTCCGTGCTAGAAGAGGATCTACTGCTTGAGATCACTGATGGCGGTGGCCGTAAAAGTATGTTTGAGACAACTTCAAATCTCCATACATTCTGGATTCAAGTCAAGGCGGAATATCCTGAGATTTCCACAAAAGCACTGAAAAGCCTGCTTCCACTTCCAATATCCTATTTTTGTGAAGCAGGGTTTTCTGCAGTGGCAGCAACCAAAACAAGATTACGGAGTAGACTGGACATAAGCAACACACTTTGGGTGTCACTGTCTCCCATCACCCCTAGATGATAGGACCATCTGGTTGCAGGAAAACACTCTCAGGGCTCCCACTGATTCTGCACTATGGCGAGTCGTACAATTATTTCATTATATATTACAATGTAATAATAGAAATAAAGTGAACAATAAATGTAATGCATTTGAATCATCTCAAAACCATCCCTCCCCCACCACCAGATCTGTAGAAAAGTTGTCTTCCATGAAACCGGTCCCTGGTGCCAAAAAGGCAAAAAGGTTGGGGACCGCTGCTGTAGCGGGAACAACAGGCGGGTGAGGTACAAAACCAGCCAACCTTCAGGCTCAGGAAGTGAGCAAAGCAGTAGGATCAGATACAAACTGCTGAGAGATCCCAGAGGAGGAAGTAATTAATTCTCACTAAGTGGGTTGGAAAGCTGTTAGAGAGGAAGTGACATTCGAACTGGCCCTTGTGGGCAGCGTGGGGCATTTCAAGCCGTGGCAGCAGCAGGAGAAAGGTTCTCGGTTAAGAATGAGCAGGAAGTCTCGGACTGCGGCACTGGCATGGAGCGGGGTGGGGGTGGGGATGGGGGACACATGGGCTAGTTTCACGCTGCAGAGGCTGCTGGGGGATGGACACGCTTGAAGCTCTGACTCGGGGGGGAAGGGGGAGGAAGGGCAATATACGTAACTAAACATTTGTATCCCCATAATATGCTGAAATAAAGAAAAAAGAAAAAAGAAAAAAAAAAGAGTGTGCTGGGGACTGGGATGTAGAAGGGAGGAGCCACTGGGGCTGTCAATTTATTTGCATTAGCGAGGAAAGTCACAGGATCAGATCTATGCAGCAGAAAGCTCACTCTGGAGGCCACAGGAAGGCCGCCTGGGAGAGGCCAGGGCAGGTCCAGGCTATTGCAGTAAACCAGACAAAAGAGGTTGAATCAGGGCAGAGGTGGCAGAGGTGTAAGTGGCTGGAGTGACATTTTCAAGTAATACTAGCCAGGCTTGTTCACTGACTTGCTTTGGGGTTTCAGGGAGCTGGAGGATGGTTAGGATATCTCCTGCGTTTCTGTGTGGGTGGCCAGGTGGTGAGTGGCAGTATTCATTAAGAGAAGGCAGAATGACACACCCCTGGCTCACGGATGGACAATGTGACTGGACAAGCCCTGTGGTGGCTGAGTTTTCATTCCTCAAATGCAACAGTGTCTGTTTCAAACTCAGGTTAATATATAGATTTTGCTACTAGAAGCCATAATGATTTTTTCTCTTTCCATCTCGCAGCGTGTTAAACCGCACCCCTATGCATTTGATCCAGGAAATCATATTAGTGGATGACTTCAGCAATGACCGTAAGTAATGTCACTCACTTGCTCTTTAGGTGCCAATGTCTGTTCCCTGCCCTTGTGCAACAGGCAGAGGTGAGTGCACTGGTTTCCTGGGGATGGAGGAAGGCCTAGGTTTGTAATAGGTATGGAAGACTTTGAATGTCCATGGCTGGGCTCAAAAAGGAAAGAAGCTTTACTTTTAAAAAATAATTTCTTGGGTTCTCTGCTGTGATTCTTTGAGGACCTAACCAGCTAAATTTAGTAGATTTTTGTTTGGTTGGTGCATGAGTATGTGCGTGTGGATGCATGCATACTTGGGTATGCAAGTATCTGTGCACATATATGGGCAAGTATGCATGGCATGTACATGAACATATGTCATTGCCCCCAACCTACATTCCCGGTCATGGGAAAAGACACTCAACCTTCAGAGGATTTACACTGGGACTCAAAGCCCAGAAGCAATGCCCACCACTAGAGATTCTTCATTCTTATGTTGCAATAATCTGCAGTCTGAGCTGAGGCTAACATGCCCTCTGTCTGCCATTCCTGGAGAGGTCCACGTGGGCCCTGTCTTTGGGATCCCCGGGGGACTTCCCATGCCCTAGCCCTGACACAGTGCATGGCTGCCTCCTGTCTCCCAACATGCTGCTCATTACCGTGTCCTACCTTGTGTCCCTGACTCCTGCTGTCAGAGAACCTGGGTCCCAGGTTAATTCACACCCCAGGTGCACTCTCCAGAGAAAAGCATGGGGTTGTTTCCAGACATCTGTGTGTTAAAGTTGAAAGGCACAATGATGGTAGAAGCACTGTCAGAATTCAAGTGTTGGTAGTGCTGACACCTCCCCCAAGAGCCAGCATCCCGGCAGCCTGGGTGCAGCTCCGTACAGTCAGCCGTACCCAGACAGGACAGCCTCTTCCTGATGATAAAACAGGGGAAACGGTGGCCACTGAAGACAGCTCTGAGTCCCAGCAGAGTGGAGCCCACCCCCACCAGGACTGATTCTGGAAGCTGGGCACAGGGAGCCGCTGCCACGCTGGTTTATGTCTGCTGTACAAAGCTGGAACCCACAGCCAGTGGCACAGCCTCGGAACCTCTGGGAGTGAGGCAGAAGTGGGCTGTGCATGACTCCCGGAGTGATGAGATCAGGACTCTGAGTTCTGGGACTCAGTATCTGCTCTCCTTCCCTGGTGAGGAGGAGCTTGGAGGTCAGGAGACACTCGCCGTGGTGGGGGCAGTCCAGCACTGAGGCAGGAGAAGGGACAGCTGCTGGATTCTCTTGGGAGCAGAATAGCCTAGTGATTAGAGCACGGACTCTGGGGCCCGTCTGCCTAGGTTCAAATCCTAGCCTTGTGACTTCCTCACTCCCTGGCTATGTGCCTTGAGCAAATGATCAACCTCATGTCGTCAGTTTCTTTGTCTATAAAAACGAGATGTTGATAGTATATGTGGTTTATTTAAAGATTAAACTTGTCAACATTTTAATGCAATAAAATGCAATGGCCTCAACCAGGCCACCTTCCTTGGGGCCTCCAGAGTGAGCTTTCTGATGCACAGATCTGATTGTATGACTTTCCTCACTAATGCAAATAAACTGACACCAAAATGATAGGGCCAAGGTATGGAGTTCAGAGCCAAGAAACTGAGGGGACAGCAGGCAAGCCAGGGGGCACCTGGGACAAAAACCTAGAGCAGGGCCTCTTGCCCACCCTGGCGCCAGCACATCTCCGTACATGATAGAGAAGTGAACCGGCTATGAGTGACAGCAGGCACACTGGGCTGATCCTTTCACAGAGAGGGTCTGTATGCTCTGAAAGGAAAGTCCAAAGTCCATCTCAACCATTCGTGGCCTCCCAGCAGTTTTACCAGACCAGCAGGATGAGCAGGACTCAGATCTCATGCTTTGAGTGGCCCTATCCAAAGGAGAAAATCCCCAGGTGACCAGGTCAAAATTTCCCACCTGGAGCGTTTTCAAGCAGGTACACAGGTGTTGCTGTGTACTGACCTGCACCAAAGAGGCCCACCTTGTCTAATGACAGCAGTGATCCCTCAGCCCCTCCACAGCCTGGGAACACCCTGGAGTCAGGACCCAGCTCTGCAGTTGGGAGTGGGGACAGTTGGTGGGGCTGCCTTACCTTCCCTTCAGGTTCACAGTTGCATCATGCAAGTGCGTCCCAGGCGCTCGCTCACTCGGCATAACCTTTTGTCTTCGTAGCCGATGACTGCAAACAGCTCATCAAGTTGCCCAAAGTGAAATGCCTGCGCAACAATGAGCGGCAAGGTAGGTCCGTGCGGCTGGGCAAGGCTCAGGTGTGAGCGGTACAGGGGTGCAGGGTTGGGGGGGAGTTTGGGTGTCCTGGGCAAATGCTGGGTGGCTCTTCTGTGGTCCTGCTGGACAACGGAGTGACAGTGGCAGCCCCTTGGTCATTTGTCCCTAACCGCAGGTCTGGTCCGGTCCCGAATTCGGGGCGCTGATGTTGCCCAGGGCACCACTCTAACTTTCCTTGACAGCCACTGTGAGGTGAACAGGGACTGGCTCCAGCCGCTGCTGCACCGAGTCAAAGAGGTAAGTGGGGGTGAGGGGCAGAGCCGGGTTTCCCTCCACCAGGTGTCTCCAGGCCTTCTCAGGCATGTCACCTCACATGTGCCCCCCAGTTCCTCTGGGAGATGGGTGGGACAGACTCCTGTTCCCATTTTATAGATGAAGAAACTAAGGTGGAGCAGCCTACCTGAGGTCACACAGCAGTCCGTGGTAGAGCAAGGACCAGGACATGTGACCAGGACCGGCACCCACAGCAGAACTACACTTGGGGCTGCCGGCAACTGGTACAGGACACATGCAGCTCCATGGGCAAGAGAACTGCCCAGAACTGTTTCTACCAGAGAGCAGAAGGTTCCAGAAAGGGAGCCCTTATGAGTGCCTTTTGTAGGAAGGAGGCAAGAGAATTAACCAGGCTTCATCTCTGGTTCCTGAGTCCTCTGTCTTCCACCACGCGTCACCCTCACCCAAGGGCGCCGCCACACTGGCAGGCTGGATGCCTAGAGACCTGAGTTCCTGCCTCTGTTTGCCCATACATGACTCTGGAATCCTGTCTGCATCTTTCTTTATGTCTCAGTTACTCCTCTAGAAAGTAAACAAAAAACTTCAAATTTTCCCATCATTATTTTATATTCTGAAAAGCCCATCCACCCCCCTGCTGATCTGCAGAATATGTCCTGCCTCTGTCCTGTCCGTGACTCTTCCCAAGTTATTGATGCGTACAGCCGTCTGTGAAGTTGGAGGTCAGGTTTTTCTAACATGCCCATTTCACGGATGGGGAAGCAGTCTCGGGTGATTCTGTAACATGGTGTGATATTCCTTAGCAGTGCTGCCAGCACTGGGGCCCTGGGTGTAACCTCAGCAGCATCTTCCCTGGGCGGTGGTCACTTCCTTCTCACTCTTCATCCCTCCTGCGTAATGACGGTGTTGAGGAGATGGAAGAATCGAGCTCCATAACCTACTCAGAACTAGGGCAACCTTACCAGCATCTTTCATTCCAGTGAGAGAGCCTCGCTGGGTTTGCAGAGTTCTCGCACATGGGCCCAGGTGTTAAAGCCCATCAGTGACCATTTTCCCTGAGGTTGGCAGGCTTGTCCACTCAGTGTTATCTAGAAAATTCCCCTCTCTACCTCCTTTTGATATAAGCCAGGCAATCAGGTCTGGACTGAGGAATATTAAGTCATGAACAGATCATTTCATTCAAGGGCTTTGCCTGGCACTAGGCCCTTCCACACGTGCCCCTCCTCTGTGCTCCTGTCTGCAGCAGCCTGGCTGGGCCACTCCTTGTCCCTGAACGCGCCTCCGACATCCCCACTGCTCCAGCTCTGGCCAGGCCCTCCTGTCCTGGTTGCCTTCACCCTGCTCCACAAGCCCTTGCTCTTCAGTCTCCGCCCCCGCCTTCCCTCCTCTAGGAAGCCTTTCCTGATGGTGCAGCCAGTAAGGGTCACTCCTGGCAATGCTTGTCCCCTTGGTCCACAAGTTCCTCTTCTGGGTTCTCTGTCTACCCTAACACAGCGGTCCCCAACCATTTTGGCACCAGGGACCAGTTTCACGGAAGATAATTTTTCTACGGATGGGGAGGGTGGGGAGGCGGAGCTCAGGTGCCCTGTTCCTAACAGGCCGCCAACTGGTACCGGGACCAGGGCTTGGGGACCACAGCCTTAACAGATCCCAAACCCAGTGCGGGCACCAGGGCCTCCTTGTGGCTGCCTTGCCCGTCACAGAGCAGGCAATCGGTGTCTGGAAATGTCAGTAAGGGACCAGATGCCATGGGGAGGTGATAGGGTTGGAGTAGGAGGACAGCAGCCTCGTGTTCTGTCCCTAAATTAATTAAGAGACATTTATTGAGCACCTGTTTTGGGCAGAGTCCTGAGGTTGGGACAGGCCGTGTAAAAGGAATCCAAGCCTGCTTGGTAAGACCCAGTGGGTGCCCGTGTACTGGGGCCACAGTGGTTTGCAAACGACCTCCAGTGAGGGGAGCACAGTGAGTGAGCACAGGTAGAAGCCAGGGAAAACTCTAGTAATAAGGATATTCTTTGAGGAAAAGAAATACGGAAAACGCGTGGGCACTTCTTGGTTATTGAGGTATCACTCCTCAGCAGGAACCTTTACTTCCCGAAAGATCTTTCTGCCTGGGAACTGCTGACACTACCCTAGGGCCAGCTAAATCATTCTGTGGCCATTCATGCCCCGAGTTAAAAGGAAACTGTGGCACGTTAAACAACTAAGGGTCCAGGAAGCAGAATGAGAACTAATGTTTAGAGTCTAGGAGTGCTCAGCTGGGGAAGGGGAGGGGTTGGAGACGGTGTCTCTGTTTGCAGGGGATTTTGTAAGGAAGAGACAAGGTGTTCCCTACCTAAACTGAGGTCATATTTTAAAAAAAAGTGGATTCGAAACTGAGGAATGTGGTATAATGGAAAACTTCTTGGCAGGGGACAGAGGAGGCTGGGACCTCTCGTTTTCCATTACACATTACCCCATGGTCATTGTAGACATCTGAGAAAACGAGGAGCAGTAGAATAAAAATTAATAAAAATTCTGCCATTCAAAGACATCCACTGTTAACATTTCCTTCCATTTAGGATCTTTTTCTCTTTGCAGAAAGTGTTTTTTTACATAATTGTAATCATACTGTATTTATATAATTTTGTATTCTGCTTTTTTCTCTTAATGTGATACATAAGCATTTTCTGAGAAATGTTTCTAAGGTAACTTGCCCCTCGCCTGGAACAGCAGACGTGTTGCAGGGTAAACAGCCTTGACGTTCGTCTCCAAGAAAGAAATGAAGGGCGTGGTCAGGGCACGGTCCAGCCCTCCTCACTCAGCCCCACCCCTCGGGCCAGGCCCCCTCCGCCTTCCAGGTGGCTGGCCACACACCCAGGAGCTGAAGTGCACGGGGCCCTGGCTCTCATTACGTGTTGGGGGCTGCTGGGCCAGGGCGTGGTCGGGGCTCAGACCTGACCCCAGGAGCTCTCTGCCCAGAACTGTGCCCAGGCCTCCCTGGGTGCAACTGTGACAGGGGTGGACTCAGTCCCCGTGGCCTCTGCCCCCAGGCTGACTTTGTATGAGTGTTTTTGTGTGTGTGTTGTATTGTAAAATATAATACATATAACAAAATTTACTGTTTTAACCATTTGAACGTGGGCAATTCAATGATTTAGTATGTTCACGGCAGTGTACAACCCTCACCGCGATCTAATTTTAAAACATTTTCATCACCCCAAAAGGAAACCTTATACCCATTAGCAGTTGCTCCTCATTCTCCTCTTCTCTCTGCCCCTGGCCACCACTAATCTGCTCTCCATCTCTATGGATTTGCCTATTCTGGACATTTCATATAAATGTAATCATATGCTATAATATGTGACCTTTTGATCCTGGCTTCTTTTAGCATGTTTTTGTGCTTTATCCACACTGTAGCGTGTATCAATATTGCTGTTTATGGCTGAACAATATTCCATGGTATGTATATGCCATGTTTTGTTTACCATTCACCCACTAATGGACATTTGCATTGTTTCCACAGTTTTACTATTGTGAATAGTGGTGCTATAAACATTTTTGTGTACAAGTTGTTTTTTTTTAGTACCTATTTTCAATTCTTGAGGGTATATATATATATGGAGGAATGGAATTGCTGGGTCATATGGTAATTTTATGTTTAATCTATAGGGAGCCCCAGGCTGACTTTGTCCCTGCAGGATGCGTTAAGGGAGGCTTGCTTTCCTTGGACAGCCTTAATGAACCTGCAAAGCCCTTTCCATCCCAGTGGCTCCGAGTCCATCTCTGAGAAATGTTCTCATCTTGCATCCATGGCCAGCCTCACCCTACTGGTCAGGCAAAGCCTTCAGCTCCTCCAGTGCCTGCCTGCTGCCAAACATTCCCTCTCAGAGAGCCATTTGGCCCCAAAATTGAGCTCAGCCTCCCAAGCTAAGCTCCTCGGTCCTCTCACTGCCTGTGCTAAAGCTTTTGTAGCAGAGAGATTAGTCAGACAAGCCCAGGAGCCACGGTCTGACTCTGACCCTTGAGGGGCTGCAGAGGTTTTTGCTAAGACCCTGACTTTTTTGATGACACGAAACGGTTCCTCTGGGACAGCTCTTTGGGGATAGGGAGTGTGGGCATATGTCAGCCTGATTTCCGTGTGCCTTTGTATGTGTCTTGTGTAAGAGTAAAACGTGATTTGATCTTGTGCATGGAAGTAGAAATGTTAAGCTGTAATTGGAGTTTGGGATTTTCAAAAATAGAAAGAGATAAGGAAGAGGCTGGGCTTGAGCTGCCAGGAGCTGTCCTCAGCTGGTGTTTTCCACACTGAAAACCTCCCCGGCTTCCCTTCTCTTCCTTTCAATTACGTGAAGATACTTGAAACCAGCACCAGTTTTTGTTTTGTTGTTTTTTTTGACATAGGCTTCTCTTTTCCTCCTCCTTACCTATGTATTTTTAGTAGGAGAAAAGATTTTAAGAAACCCCATCCCTGTAGCATTTGGTAAATTTATATAAATATTAATAATAGCTTACAGATTCTTCCAAGCCTTATCACATGCTTTCTTCTCTTTTTGCTCACAAAAGCCCTGTTAGAGAGGCAGGGTGGTTTTGCAAATAGTAATCTGTCTTCACTTTATAGATGAAGAAACAGAGTCCCACAGAGTGTGCCGACTCATGTAAGGTCACACGTATTCTAGACGGCAGAACCAGATTGGGAACCCAGGTATCCTGCCAACTTGTCCCTGCCCCACAGTGTCACCTCCTTGAGGACTCCCCTGCTCCCCTCCCCAGCTTAGAGGCCCCCAGGCTGTGTGTCTACACACCTGCATCAGAACGATCTCACCTCTCCTCACCTTCCCTAGACTGGGAAGTCTTACTCATCTTTGTGCCTGCCACAGCCACCCCACAGCAGGTGCTCAGGGATGCTGGGTGACCACAGGAGTGAACGTCCCTCGGAGCTTTTTGATTGCCCATTCCCGGTGTGGTTTTAATTACATGACTCAGTGGAGAAATGGGAGGCGTGACAGCAGGATGACGGTGGCCACGGGCTGGTGCATTCAGCCTCTGTTGTTGCTCCTGGCTGGGGAGGGCTGGGTGGGAGTAGGGTGAGGGTAAGGCTTGGATCTACATGGGGGAGGGGAGAGCAGGTGGTGTGGTCCAGGATCCGCCAGGATTCCACCTGCTGCCTGCCTGAGCTGAGCGTGGTCCTAGCTTTAAAGATACAGCCTGCTGGGGCAGGAGGCAGAGACCTCTCATGGGTCTGGGTATTTATATTGCGGGTCCCTTCATCGGGAGCCTGCGGGAGGAGAAGCCATCCTGTGCCGCTGCAACACGCTTGCTGCCAGCACCGACAGTGTCCTCAGAGGCAGTAATAGACGTCCCCTTTTAGCCAGCACAGATTGAACACCTGCTGCCCACCAGGCCCCGGGCTGGGGCTGAGGGATGCAAAAGTGGCACTCACAGAGGTCGTGCCCCGGCTTTGATGGCTCATTCTTAAAGTCTCCTGCAGCCCCTTTCAAGGTCACGGCCGCGCGCACACTCAGCCCCAGACATCCCTCACTGCCCGTCTGGTCTCCGTGACTTGCAGCCAGGCAGACGCCACGGCCAAGCTGTGACAGGCATAATAGGACGGAACCCTCAGAGCTTACAGGGGAGTGCACCAGAGCTGTCGCGGCCCTGGAGGCGGAACCCAAGCATGGCTTCCAGGGAGTCTGTAGCCAAATATTTTATTTGGCATTGTGATTTGCAAATATTGGGGGAAGATTTATTTTAAAGTCAAAGCAAAACAGGATTGCAGTTCAGGGGGCTCCCAGACCACTCTTAGGTTTAGTCATTTGCTAGAAGGACTAAGAACTCAGCAAAACTATTACAGTCGTGGTTATGGTTTATTAAGTGAAAGGGTGGCAGCGGGAGAAGGAGCCAAGGGAGTTCTGGGCATGAGCTTCCCGCTGTCTTCTCCCAGTGGGCTGTAGGGACAGCGCTCCCTTCTCTCAGCAAGGGTGCGAGGCAACATGCATGGAGCATTGCCAACCGCGAAAGCTCACTCGGACCTTGGTATCTGAGGTTTTTCTTGGGAATCAGTCCCGTAGACAGGGCTGACCACTCTCATGGTCTCCAGGCCCCTCTAGAGGTCAAGTTGAGTGGGTGCTGCGTGGCCCGAGGCCCTCACCGTAAATCACATTGTTAGCATAGCTAACAATGTGGTGTAGCTCACAGCTCCCAGGGAAGTAAAGACGCTCTTCTGGGCAGGATATTCCAAGGGTTTAGAGGTTACCTCCTAGCAGCTAGGCAAAGGCCAGACCTCTCTTTGGGTACAGTTAATCCTTCACTGTGTAGGAGCCGCAGAAGGACATAGAACACATGCAGAGGCCCCAAAACTCAAAGCAAAGGCAAAATGAAGACTTTGTCGGACGTAGCAGAAGATGTCTCTGAACATCTGAGAACATTTCAGAATTCAAGGGACAATTGTGTGTGTGTGTGTGCATGTTTGTGTGCGTGGGTATTTGCATGGATGGAGGGGTGTGGGTCTGCTGTGTGCATCTACACACAGACACACAATGACGGTGGCCCAAGAAGAGCCCCAGAGGAACCGTGGCAGCTGGGCAGGTGCAGTGCTGACTGTGAATGAGCATCTGTGACATCCCAGAGGTAGAAGCAATGCATAGAAAATGAGCGTTTCTTTCCGTGTGGGCCAATTGGTTTTCAGAGGCACCTTGTTACTGTCAGAATGAGTCACATGTGGGAGGCTGAGGGCCAAATTAACTCTGTGAACTTAAAATCAGACACTCAGTGAATCTGGAGCTTAAAATAAGAAGACAACCTCATTTGGAGGAAAGATTGAAGCAGGAAATTAAATGGCTTCAAGGAGAACCAGAGGTTCCTGCCTGTGTCGGCCAAAAGGTGGTTGGTGCAGAAGCTGAGAAGAACAGTCCTGCCTGGTTCCCAGACACCTGCTGGCTTTGCCGGGAGCTTCCCAGGCCACCTGATTTCCATTTAGCTGTACAGGAGTCTCTGCATTTGGGGGGAGTTTCCCCACTGCACGCCAGGTACAGGGATACTCACCCAGGATTGGGAAGCCTGGAAAATATGCATACAATGCCTTATGGCCCCCAAGGGCTGGTAACTTGGGCTTGCATATTTTGAAACTGTTCTCAGGAGGATTTTCGTGCCTGCAGATGGGGTGGCCTGGGGGAAGTAGGAAACAATGAGGCTGGAAGGCTAGAGACAGCCTGTCCTGATGGTCTTGGATGCAAGGCTAAGGAGTTTGTACCTTATCTTAGAGGCAATGAGTTTTTAGCAGTTGAGTAGCAGAGTCAGATTTGCAAATTGCAAAGTCAACTTTGGCAGCCATAAGTATAATGGAGCAGAAGAGAAGGGTGGGTGGGCTTGGGTTTAAGAGTCCCTTGCAGTTCCCCAGGCATGAGGGGTGGAGGAGAGGCAGGATGAATGCAAAGGAGGGAATGTGGAGTTAGAACCAGCAGGACTTGATCTGGTTGACGGCTGGGTGAGGCTTCTCCAGTTAGTGCTGGGAGGAGGCGGGATACGTGATGCTTCTGTTAACAGGAATAGGGAACTTAGGGAGAGGAGGGTGTTTGGGGAGAAAAGGATGAAGCCGCCATTAGAAGGGCTGAGTGAAATGCACATGGAGGTGGCCAGTGGTTTCTTGGATCTGAGTCTGGAAGTGAGGAGGGAAGGCAGACCTTGCACAGGTTTGTGAGTATCTGTGTACAGGGAGCAGCTGAAGCTGGGAGTCTCCGGAGATGCTGTCCATCAACTTGTCCATGAGCCACAGGCCTGGAATGAAACTGAGAGGTTCCCCAGGGTGTGTGACTTTGCTTCTCGGGGCTACAGGCTCGGGGTTGCCTTCCCAACTGGATCTGCCTCCTGGAGCCCACAGTGTGGGAAGGGCTTCCCGGTTTCCCCTTCCCTGGTGCACAGCACTCCCCAGCCAGCCTCCAGCTGTCTGCACCGTTCTCCGACCGCCGCTGTGGCGGAGGGGCCCAGCAGTCAAGGAAAAGCACTTAGCATTTTAGGCATCACAACTGGAGAGGTCCCAATGTCCAGTGCCCCATTTTATAGATGATAAAACTGAGACAAAGAGCTTAGTCAAGGCCACAAAACCCCGATCTCTAGCACCACCAGGGAGGCCTCCCGAGCTCCCTGACTCCCCACTGGCTCCTCATGGCAGACTGAGCATGAGCCTGTTGTCTTCCAGGACTACACGCGGGTGGTGTGCCCCGTGATTGACATCATCAACCTGGACACCTTCGCCTACATCAAGTCCGCCTCGGAGCTCAGAGGCGGTGAGTGGGGTTGATGCCTTCTCCCAGGCGGGAACAGTGAAGGAAAGTTCTCAGTGGCTCTTCTGGAATGCCCAGCCTGCCTGCAGTGTAATAACTCCAGCTTAGCTCTTAGCACTAGAACTGTGAGTGGCAGGGCTGGGGGTGGGCAGGACTCCAGTGCTCAGACAGGGCTCACCCCCGGGCCTGAGAACGCAATAGGAACAGGGATTCCCTGGCTGCAGCTGCGTGGGGGGCCTGCGTTGCTCTGCCCCCCTCTCCCAGAGACTCGCCCCCCATCTCTGCCAAGGGCCCTGTGCTCCCCCCACGACCGACTTTGAGGCAACTCAGGTAGTCTAGGGGCCTCTCCCAAACCTCCTGCTCACAGCTTCCTGAGACTCAGGCCAAGGGCCACTTTCCATGACTGTCCATCCTGTCGTCCCCAGGCCCTACCCTGGGCTCCGCATCCTCTGCCCTTTATTCCTAACTCTGCCAGGCAGAGAAGGTTCGGAGAGGCAGCAGGAGGTAGAGAAAGAGAAGAAGCTGAGAGGGAGCTTGGCAGCCAGGCTGCTGATCAGCCCGGGTGGGACCAATGTCCTGGGGGCCAGCTTCTCAGGGAACCCGGATGCATCCGTGACCTTCTGGAGAAGCTCTGCGGTGCTCCTGAGAGACCAAATCAAGCAGGTCAGTGCTGTGTTTCAGGGTTTGACTGGAGCCTCCACTTCCAGTGGGAGCAGCTCTCGCCAATGCAGAAGTCTCGGCGCCTGGACCCCACGGAGCCCATTAGGTAAGAGGGAAGGGTCCGTGTGAGGGTGAGTGGGCAGATCCATCCCCACTGGGGCTGTCCCTCTGTCACGTGGTATACGGAGGCACTCCATACGAGATGGCAAAGGACTGAGCAGAGTTGAAGAGAACCTTTTGCCAAGACATCTCCACTTTTGCTCTCATCTTAGGAGGTTTTCATCTTCATGGAAACTTCTAGCTATGGGGATGGGGCCTGGTGGAGACCTGTGCTGAGGAGTGTTGTCTACTCTCAGATGTGCAGTGACATACCTGTGCTTCCTGCTATTGTAGGAGGGTCCCTTGTGGGCCTTGGTGAGAGAAGGATGGTTCTGTAGGGCCAGGGGCAGAGACTCTGGGTCTCGGATGTCAGGTTTCAGTCTGGGAAGGTTGAAAGAGCCACTGCTGTAAGTGGAGGCCACAGTCAAGGCACAGCCACTGCTGCACACTAACAAACACACCTGCCCCTTCTCTGTGAGAACATGACGGTGGCATGGACTCTGGCTGGTTTGCTGAGCTCTGGGTGGTTTTGTCCTGACACACATTCTCTTTTGCAGGCCCACAGTGACCTGCACGTGGTAGGGTGTCTGCTCGGGGCCCATCTGAGGCCTTGGCATGAAGTAGAACATAGTGGCCACCCCATGGGGAGCCCGTGGTCTCTGCATCAAGGGCATGTGGCTTTGATGTCCTACCAAAGGCCGGACAGTAAACCCGTCCCAGGACTGAGATTTCTCCATCCAGTGGCTGGGGGATGCCCAGGATTATTCAAGGGCATCTGTGTGTCTCTCATGGTGCCACATAGTAAATGTTTGATCATTTTCACCAAATTGACTTCAGTCAAATCGAAAACCAAAGGGGATGTGAAGAGCTATGCATAGGGATACGAATGGTGACACTACAGAGGGGGTGGGACTCTGTCTCACCTACCCGCCATTCCTCTCCTTCCTGCAGCCTTCACTGTCTGGAGAGAGTCAGGGAGGCGGGGAGACTGGCACCAGCTGGCCCCCAGACACTGTCCTCTCTTTCTTCTTCTTCCCGTGCTAAGCCCCAGGCAGCTCACATCAGCTCCTCAGCCACTCAGTGTGCATCGTGGCATGGGCGGAGCATTACCTGTCCAGACACCTTGGAGGGATGGGCCAGGTCAAGGTCGAGGTGGTGGTGCTGCGGCTCCCTCTGGGTTTCCCTGTCTCTGTCCCAGTGCCAGTGTCCTCAGGACATGTTCTCTTCTCATGGGATATCTCTGCTCATCAGAGAGCAAGCGCTTCCTGGGATGAGGCCAGTTCTCAGGGAACAGCAGGGTGTGGTGGCATCAGGAGACCGGGGCGTCTGCACGGCTCTCCCTCAGTTACTTGTGTCATGTGGGAGAAAACTCCCTTCGCCCTCTGGACCCACTGAAAGGGGGCCAGGTCCTGAGGGCTTGCCCCCTGGCCCCAGCCACCGAGTTGTACCGACACCCATCCTACTTGCTGGGTAATTTGCTGGGACTCTGCTCTCCTCGCCTGCCTTCCCAGCCCCTTTCCTTTCCAGGCATCTCACAGTCAGCAATGCAGGGGAGGCTGGGTTGGGGCTCTAAGAAGAGGAAACCAAGGGTATGTCAATGGAAAGTAAGACAAACTCTGTGTAATAATTTAAAGAGGTTTATTCTGAGCCAAATTTGAGGACTATGACCCAGATTCATGCCCAAGAAGCCTTGAGCAAGTGGACTCACTGTGACAGGGTTATAGTTTGGTTTTATACATTTTGGGGAGACAGGAATTACAGATAAAGTCATAAATCAATGCATGGAAGGCATACATTGGTTTGGCCCAAAAAGCTGGGATTCTTTTTTTTTTTTTTTTTTTTGAGACAGAGTCTTGCTCTGTTGCCCGGGCTAGAGTGAATGCCATGGCATCAGCCTAGCTCACAGCAACCTCAAACTCCTGGGCTCAAGCAATCCTTCTGCCTCAGCCTCTCAAGTAGCTGGGACTACAGGCATGTGCCACCTTGCCCGGCTAATTTTTTCTATATATTTTTAGTTGGCCAATTAATTTCTTCTATTTCTAGTAGAGACAGGGTCTGGCTCTTGCTCAGGCTGGTTTCCACCTCCTGACCTTGAGCGATCCGTCCGCCTCGGCCTCCCGTAGTGCTAGGATTACAGGCGTGAGCCACCACGCCTGGCCAAAAGGTGGGATTCTTTAGTTGACAATTGGCTGAAAGAGTTAGGCTTTGTCCAAAAGACTAGGAATTAGTGGATAGGAACACTTGACCCTTAAGATAAGGGTCTCCTATCATTTATGTGAAGCTATACCAGAACCAGGTTGGGAAGTAAAACACATCATAAAAACCTGTTTACTGAGATTTTATCATTTGTAGGCGTGGCTCACCAGGCCGCCTTAGAAAGGAATTTTTAGGCAAAGAAGATCAGAGTTTAGTCCTCAGGTGCATGGAGTTTGCTAGGACTGTTGTGACAACGCCCCGCACGTGGGTGGCTTACACGGCAGACACATGCTGTCTCATTGTTCTGGAGGGCAGACGTCTGAAGTCAGGTGTCCTCAGGGTTGGTTTCTGCCGAGGGCTATGAGGAACGACCCATTCCAGGCCTCTTTCCTTGGTCTGGAGGTGGCCATCTCCTCCTTGTGTCTCTTCCCATCATCTTTGTGTGTCTGTCTTTGTGTACAAATTTCCCCCTTTTATAAGGGCAGCAGTCATATTGGACTGGTGCCCACACTGCTGACCTCATTTTAACTTGATGACCTCTGTAAAGACCCTCTCTCCAAATAAGGCACACTCTGGGTACGGGGAGCTTAGAAGAGGGCACAATTCAACCTGTAACACAGCGGGAAAAGGGGAAAAGGAGAGAGAGCCCGTTTCAGGAGCAGGATGTGCTGCTGGTGGCCTCAGCCCGTCCTCCCTGCCTGATCAGTGGCCACCACCCCTTCCCCCCAGCAACCAAGCTTCCAAGAGAGCCCTGCGGGGCAA
The DNA here is from genome assembly GCA_963574885.1 of Lepilemur ruficaudatus. Classification (NCBI taxonomy): domain Eukaryota; kingdom Metazoa; phylum Chordata; class Mammalia; order Primates; family Lepilemuridae; genus Lepilemur; species Lepilemur ruficaudatus. The sequence goes on from CAUYRT010083300.1 coordinate 17,956, forward strand.
GGCCTGTGGAAGAGGCCACCGAAGGCTCCCAGACAGGTCATCAGAGCAGCTGGAGTCCTGGGCGAGCCCCTTGCCCCATGGGAGGTGTGCTGATGAGTGAATGTGCCTGTTTGGGAGGTCAGGCAATTTACAATCAAAGGGAAAAGCCCTGGAGCTTGTTCTTGTTTTAGGTAACTGGAAAATGTATCGGCCCTTCTAAACAGAAATGAAATGGAAAGAAAATGGCCTTGAGTTCTAGATTCCTGGAGCAGAAGAGTTTTAGAGTGACCTCCCCACTATAACTAGTTCCTCTCTTTCTCTTCCAAATGCACAGGACTCCGATCATAGCTGGAGGACTCTTCGTGATCAACAAAGCCTGGTTCAATTACCTGGGGAAATATGATATGGACATGGACATCTGGGGTGGGGAGAACTTCGGTGAGTCCCTGTCCTATTCGTCCTGACCTATACCCCTCTGTACACTCTGGGGGCTGGGGAAGGGATCTCTGAGTCCTTGGATCCTGCACCAAGCTGTCGGGGAGTCACATGTGCCTGGGATGAGGACCTAAGAGATGGGGAGTGAGTTATTTCTAATGGTTGTTGGAGGGTGTTGGTAACTGGAATTGCTCTGTGGGGCCACATGGATGCTGAGGACCAGGGAAACACACCTGGGCAGACTGCTGGGGGAAAGATGAGATGCAACAGCCAGGAGGACCAAGGAGGAATGCCAAGTCCAAGGGGCCAGATGCAGATTAAGCTAGCAGCACTGCACCTGCGAATTTGGAGTTGGAAGGAGACTGGAGAGAAAGAGAATGAGGAACAGGAACAGCAGTGACATCCATGAACACCCATTGATGTCTGTTGGCTGCTATGAGTAGGGCACTCAGAACTGGGGAATGAGGAGGGTCTAGATCAATTGCTACAAGAACCCTGCGGGTATCTTTTAGTGGGAGAGGGGCTGGGTTACAGGGCCCAGAACCTTGCAGATGGCCAGGTCTGGCCATAGTGGTATAGGCTGAGGTTTGTAGCTACAAGAGAAACAGGACAGTCAGAAAGACCCACACTATCTAGCTAGTGACAATCAAGTGACCTCATTTCCCTTGTGTATTAAAAGTATAACTTCAGGATAATAATCGTACTTCTCTGGGGTGTTGTGAAAATCAGTAGAGGTCAGTGTCAGAATCCTGGCACCCTACAGGCATAGTAAATATTAGTTTCCTCCCAGTAGGTGTGACCTAAGAGATCACTAGAATAGAAACTGCACAAGGGCGTGGATTTTAGTCCATTTTGTTCTTGGCCATCCACAGTGCTTAGTATAGGACCTGCCACATGTTGGGGCCCTTCCCCTCTCTGAGCACTGGGGCACGTGTTTGGCCTGGGCTTTCCAAACAGTGGCACAAGCCAAGAGAATGATCCATGGGTTGTCCTGGCATTTAGCAGTAATCCCGTGCACTGTCCGCTGTCATTGTTTTCTCCTGTTTCTGCCTCCGGAGAGTTTTATGGCTTTCTTCCTCAGTCACTGAGAGTTATTTCCTAGAAATTTATGGCTTCTGGCCTGACCCACAGCATTTGTTCTCCCAGACTGGGCAATGTAGAGAAATGCATCAGAAAAGTCAGTGTCCTGCCATACAGGGGCCAGACTGGAAGCTCAGCAAACAAAACAGACTAACCCCAACACCCCAACCAAAACAAACCCCCTCCCTGGGACCCAGTTCAAGAAGGGCTTCTGGAACATGGTAGGGGATTGTTGATGTGGGGTTCAAGGCCAGGTCTGCCTGCTCCAACCCAGGAGAACTCGGAGCCAGGTAGACCCGTGGAGTTCTCAGTGGGGCAGAGATTTTGCTCTCACTGGGCAGAGCCAGTTGGCATGTCATGAGGACCCCAGTTCCTCTTAGTGATGTGTTCTAGCATTTCTCCCGAAGATCAAATGCGTCCTCTCTGCAGCACTCTTGGCAGACAGCAGCCCTCCAACCTCTGCTCAAATGCCACTTATAATATGTATTCACTATTTCACAGTTTAGCACATTCTGTTGTAGAGAATTTTTTTGTTGGGCTGTTAGAAAATCTTCTAAATCAAAGCCTGGCTCCCCCCTGCTCCTGTCTGTCAGGTTTGTTCTGCCCTCTTGAGCCACACAAAGTGAGCATGATTCTTGCACGTGACAATCCCACGTGGAGTCAGTGTGGGATTGTCACAGGCAGTGTGTTATTTTCAACCAGGGCACAGGCTGGTCCATTCTGGTATCGGCACAATACCTTTCCTTATAGCAGTGTTAACACACATCTGCTCAAACCAAGTAGCAGTCTCATCTAGCAGGCCTCCAAGTCTTTTGGCATTAACAAGGGCCGACTGGAATAGAGAAGTTGGGAACGGTGCTGGGAGGTGTGGGAGAGACATTTACAATCCATCACAAAATTTTTTAAACCACAAAAAAAGCGCTGCCAACAGCTATCACAGGAAACACTTCATTTTCCCCACCCCAACATTCCATTATGTTATAGCCAGCTAACAGCATTTCGAAAGCCATTTCTGGATGGAGATATATATATATATATATATATATATATATATTAGCATTTTATATGCCAGAAAACGCAGTGCTTTCTCGATGGTGGCTATGTCACGCGGCAGCTTCACATCTGTGCATCTGTGGGTGGGGTGACAAGGCACCTGAGTACCCGGAGGGGGACGTGAGAGAGGGTCCGCGTGAAGATTGGATGGGGTTTGTGAGTGACTCTCCAGCTGCAAAGGAGAGATGGTGCTAAGGAGTGAGGGAAGCTGCCCAGCTCCAGGCTGTGGCAGGAGGAACCTCGTGCCCCCCCTAGTCCTGAAGACCCGCCACCCTCACCATTGCTCACACCCTTCTCTCCATCGCCACTGACACTGTCCTCAGTGGCTCCCCAACTCTAATCTACTGTGGAATCTGACCTCCCACACTCCTGCCAATGTGCTCTTTCTGAAATGCAAACCTCCCCACCCCTCTCATGCCTGGCGTCTGCAGTTGCTCCCTCTTGTCCTATGGAGGAGGCCCCCACTCCTCACCGGTCCCTCCCGTGGCCTTGCTCCCTCTCTGACCTCATCAGTCTGCTCCCGCCTCCAGCCTCCAGTCCAGAGGTCCTGAACAGAACCTCCCATACTTCCTAGAATGCGTCTGACCTTCTACAACAACCTAGCCTCCTATCTCCCCCTGAGGCAGAATCTGACTCCCCTGCATGGCACAGTCCTGGGGCCACCTCCTCTAGAGCTAGGACACCGGCCCCACCCTCCCTCACGCTGAGCCCCCAGTTCCGGGTTTCCTCTCATCATTACACTGAGCCCTCTTACGTGTTTTTCTGTTTGCTCGTCTGTGCCTGCTGCTCAGCCTCCTACCAAACCTGGAACTCATTGAAGCCAAGGCTATTCATCCAACTTCTCATTCTTGAAGCCCACAACAGCAGAAACTGCTCACTAAATGTGTGTTCAAAAAGCCAGAGACTGATTGGGAAGCATGTTCAGGGTGGAAAGGGCAACATGACACAATATACAAGGCACCGTTTAAAAGAGGGCTGATTGCATTTGAAATGGAGCCCATGATGAAGGGTTCCCTTTAAACATGAGACTGATAACAGTAGCAGGCAGAGCATCTTTCCTTCCCCAAAAGTAGAATTTCTGTGCATTCTAGACATGCTCGCTTACATGGTGTTGACTTACATGGTGTTGACTTTATTTCCCAGCACAAAAATACGTGAGGTTATTGGGGAAGGCTCTGGCCAGGGCAACTGTGCAATAGCTTGCAGCCCTGTCTTGGTTTTCATCTGTTAGAAGCAGCGGTGGTTGGACGGGCTGCAGCAGCCACGTGAAAGCCATGCCTCCCACACTCAACACCTTGACCCTGGGGCCACTGTTCCCACCAAGTGCTTCTAAGGTGAGCTGAACAGCTCTGATAATTGCATCAACCGTTCAGCATGAGAGCAGGTTTTAGGGAAATGTGGCTTTTAGACTTTATTTTTCAGAAGTTGATTTGCATTAAAATTGGATGCTTAAACTGCAATTTACATTACACAGGGTGCGTGTAATACATCTACTTCCTTTGAGCTGCATCTTACTTTCAGCTTTTGGTCTTTAGAGATAAAAGGAATCTGTTGCCTTGGTAGGAAGTTTGTGTGTGTGTGTGTGTGTGTGTGTGTGTGTGTGTGTAGGTAGTCTGGGTGTGGGGTGCACATTTCCAAAAAGGAGGCCTTGGCACATGCGCGAGGGAGGTATGGGATTCCTGAATTAGAATGAGGGATTTCCAAAGCAAAGGAGGCACAAAAGACTGCTGAGAAGAGATGGCTGAGGTGGGCCCAGAGAGGAACCACCACCACTTGCCACCTCCAGAATGTAGGCAGGGACACCAGGCTGCGCCAGGCTTGGCTCCCCCGTGCGTGTGCACGTGCACATGTGTTATATAAAGAGCACAGGCAGATAGACCTAAGTTTGAATCTGGTAGTCGTCACTAGGTATCCTTGGGAAGGTTCCTTCACCTCACCGAGCCTGTTTCCAGTTCTCTAAAGGGGAGCCAGGGACCCCTGTGGAAGGGAGAATCCCCCCCAAAGATGTCCATACTCTAATCCCTGACACTTGTCAGGACGTTACCTTACATGGCAGAAGGGATTTTGTAGATGTGATGAAGATCACCAGTCAGTGACCTGAAGGCAGGAGATTACCCTGGCTTCTCAGGGTGGATCCAATCTAATTGCTTGAGCCCTTATAAGCAGAGAACTTCCTCAGGCTGGAGGCAGAAGAGAAGTAGCAGAAGAAGAAGCCAGAAGGATTTGAAGCAGGAGAGGAACGGACCAACCCCATTGCTGGAGGGGTGACACGGACGTAGCTGAGAAAAGCCCCAGGTCGACAGCAGCAAGAAAAAGGGAACCTCAGTCCTGCAACCCCAAGAATTGAGTTCTTCACACAACCTGAATGAGCTTGAAAGCAGATTGTTTTTCAGAGCCTCCTTTCATAATCCCTTTGACATCTTGATTCAGCCTGTGAGACCCTAAGCAGAGGACCCAACCAAACCCAGCCACTAAGTTTGCAGCCATTTGTTACGGCAGCAGTGGAAAACGTTCACAGTCTCGGTATCACAGGGCTGTTGTGAAGATAAATTAGATAATACGAGCACTTCCGCTCCACCAGGATGAGCTGCCTTTCCCTTGAGGCTACATGTGAGCAGCATTTATCATAGGAGGATTGTGTCTGACCTGCTGGAGTACTTTGTTCCTGGTACTCTCTCTTTTGGCCTCACCTTTTCCATGATCAGTGGCTCAAGATTAGGGAAATGGCCTCATCTGAGAAGAGCATTCAAGTCTGATGAAAAGGCATCTTTTTTTCCCAGATGGAGAGTAAAGCTCATGCAGCCCACTACCCTGTTCCTTGTCCAGGTTCCGTTGCTGAAGCCTCCTGCCCAGGTGAGATCCCTGAGGCCATTCTCTCCTGCTGCTCCTGAACATCTCCAGGTCTAATCAAGTCCCATCGACACGGGCTGTTTGGTTTTCATAGGGAATACGGAAAGATAAAGGGCGTCACCTTGGCATTTGCAGTCATATGGCCATTGGTGACCATGGTGTGCCTGTGGTTAGTACTTGTCTAGAGTAGAGGGCCTGAGTGGAGCCTTGATTGTCTCAGATGTGGGTGAAGTGCAGATTCAAGGCTGTGTTTTGTGGGCCAATAACACCCTGTCTAACCAAGTCTATGAGTTCATTAAAGAATAATGACAGAGTTTGCTTCCTGGCCCAGTAGCCCCTGGGAATGTGAAGATGACCCAGAGGCAAGGTCCTGTCACACATAAATGTGTACACTTATGCATGACAATAGCCAGGTGAGTGTCTGTCTCTCTCTGCGCCCCACCATCCTCTCCAATCCCTTTGTGCCCAGTAGATTTGAACCTGGCCAAAGGTAGCATGGAGAATGTTACTGTGTATACAATATACATACATATACATTACATGAGGCTCCATTTAAAACAGAGCCCATCACATTCAGTGGTACCCACATGGGACGGCTCTCTCCGCCTTTGTTTAGAAACCGGGCTATACAATGAAATTAGAACCTTGGCCAATATGGGCAAACAGTGGCATGTGAACAGCTGTGGTTTGCTTCCTGGGGAGAAAGCTGTTCCTTCTACCCCAAATTCCTGTCCACCGTTCATGGACTTCCCAGGTAAATGTTGGTTCTGGTGAAGGGTCAGGGCGCCGGGAGGCTGGTAAGACTACTGATGAGTTGATGAGGAGGTAGAATGAAAGAAGTGGGAATGGAGGTGGGGGGAGAGCAATTTGCTCTCAAATATTAACCCGACGTTTAAAGAATGTGAGATGATAACAATGCCCCAGTGAGGATGCAATAGTTACACATCTCCTGCCTGGAATTCAAAGTGGGTTTGGGTCCGTGAGAGGCAACAGTCATCGCCCGGGAGATTATGTGGGCGCTGACTAAGGGAGAACCCCTAGGAACTAACTCCCTACGCAAAACCTTGTTGCTCCCTCCTCTTTCACTTAAGAAATGATGACTCTTTAGGAGCTGTGGCCTTGAGGAGCAGAGGCCCTAGCTGCATCTGAAGGGCCTCTGCCCCAGGCCACCTCGGTCTTGGCTCTTCCGAGAGCACGTGCACAAGGCCCGCTTCCTGGGGCCTCGGGATTCCAAGGCTTTCCCAAAGACTTCGGCACTTATCTGTGGGCCACCAGGCCTGGCGCACGGTTCTGAGAGGATGCCGGTCGCTATCCCGAAGTCAATGGTGTAAGTCAGGGAAGGGCAGCCATGTGTCCTGGGTGTTAAATACTCCGCACTGTAGAACCTCTAAATCTTTGCGCTAATCTGAAAACTCTAAGCCGCATCCCTCGTCTGCCTCTTGACTGTGGGAGCCGCACAGTGATCCACGTCAGGCCACGTGCCTCCAATAATTTCAGATGCAACAATTTGAACCCTGGAGCAGAAAAACTCTTAACTCATCTCAGCTGCAGGTTCCTCTGGGCAGCAGCAGCCAGCCTGAAGGACAAACAGAGACAGACATTTTTCAGGATTGGATGAGTGAGTTGATAACCAGGGAATGTGACAGCTAGTTATATATTTGTCACTCTGTTTGTGAGTGCCTTGAAGTCAGGATCCTTGTATCTGCAGCTCTGTTGGCCAGTGGCGGGGAAAGTGGTGTCAGGGAAAGAGCGTGAATTCTGGAGTTGGGGAGATTCCCAGCTGCCCACTGCCAGTTGTCCTGTCAGGGCTGCTTCTGCATCATGACGTAAAAACATCGGTAACCACTGAGAAGGGTTGCTAGGAGGACTATCTAGCTACTGCCTCAGGAGGAACCTAACAAGACCTGGCCCAGAAGGGAATGAAGGGGTCATTTTCCTCCCACAGCTGATGTTTGCAGAATTGTGTTACTCTGGATTTTTGCACCAAGGCAATAGACCCAGGAAAATGAGGAGGAGGAAGGCTGGGCTGGCTCCAGGGGCAGCAGAGAGGAGGCAGGGCTGCCTTGGGCTGTGGGGAGGTGCTGAGGAGTAGGAGACATCTTGAGTGGGATGGTGTTCCGTGGACCTCAATGGAAGCCTCCGCCATCACGGGAAGTTGGGGCTGACAAGACGGAGGTGAGTTCTTGGCGTCCAGTGCCCTCTGGGAGCAGATGAGGAAGCAGTGTCAGGAAGACACTTGAAGGCAGAGCCTTGGTGGGACGTGGAAGAATGTAGGGCAACCAGAAGGAAAGTGGAGAAGGACCAGGCCAGGGGACGGTGCTGTCCCAGGTGGGGCCTGTGCACGACTGAGGCAGGGGGAGCCTCCGAGAGAAACAAAGTTCAAGGCGAAGGGAGTTCAGGGAGAGAAGTGGCGGGTGGGGGTTGGGAGTGGGGACGACATGGGCCAGGCGTAGGGTGGAGGGATCTGCTTTGCAAATGCACAGGGACATATGTCTCATTTGAATACATGGAAAGGAAGAGACTGTCACTGAAACACGCGTATCCTTAGGAGAGAGCTGGCACAGAACGTGTGGGTTATATCTAGTAAGCAAGAAATCCGTCTCCAGTGATGCGGGATTAGAGGGTTTTCCTTTTTGGGAACTGGAGCAGACCCTGTTTTGACTCCCTGGAGAGGAACTCATTGGAGTGTAGACATGTTCAGGAAGACGTCCTGAGACTCGGATTCACATGTGCTGACACACTCCGCCACCAGCCCCTACATCCTCCAGTGTGCTCACTGCAAGACGAAGCGTGGGTGCCGGGCACGCAGGCACCAGGCCGGGGCGCACGCCACTCAAATGGTGCCCAGCCAAGGGCCAGCTCCATAGCGTGGAACTTTGTGGAGAGTCAAAGTCTCCAACGTGACGTCCACAAATTTCAAGCGTCTCCTGCAGCCTGGCAGAAGATGGGAAGAGCCTGTAAATCACCTAAGAAGTTAGAAATTGGCACAGGTGGGTGCTGCACATCAGTGTCCGTATTTTGGAGACACTGGCTTCAGATGGCGTCTCAGAATCACTGCCGCTGATCCTCCCTTCACACTTAGAGTTTACACGGGTATCCTCAAAATTCTAGTTCATTTGATGCTGACAGCAGCCTGGAAGAATGTATTTATGATCTCTGTTTGACTTTTGAGGAAATCAGGCCTCCACAAGGTTGGGCAGATTTCCCAGGGACATAGCAGTAGTTACTGCAGCCTCAGGCCTGGTGACCCCACAGCTAAGCTCTCCCTGTTCCTTCCCCCACATTCTCGCCATCATTCAGTGGCAGTGGTGAGAAGTCCTTCCTTCCTCCTAGAGGCCACGCTGCCCCCACACTGAGGGAAACCCAGGCTTCCTGGGAATTAGCAGCAGCAGGCAGGTGTGGAGAAGGGGGGTGGGGATGGTGTGCAGGAAGTCTCACCTGTAGCCCTGTGACCTTTCAAAACAGACTTGGGGGTGGGGGGCAGCTAAGGTGGCTGGGGACAGGTGAGTGAGGGCCAGTGAGGATGAGGACGAAGAATTCCAGCCTAAGCATCTGCTCGGAGAGGTGGAATGAGGGGAGAGAGCGTGGGAGTGGAAGGCAGTGAGGAGCAGAGGAGAGAGAGGACCCACAGAGAGTAAACCTGGAGAGGCTGGGGCGGGGATGGGGCCCAGGGTGCTGGAGGGTGCAGGGCACATGTGACAGGAAGGCCCTGGGATAGCCGCATCCTCCATCCCTGCCCCTCGACACTTGTCCTGCATCCACATGGCCCCTTGCAGGTGCAGCCACCCTGGGCATGGACTTTTCATGAGCCTGCCTACCTTCCTCATGCTTGGACCTGACTGCAGAAGCACAGGCCACACAGGAATTCCTGCAGATCAGAAGCTGCCTTTTCTACTAGTGACATACTCAGGGCGTGCAGTCAGCTAGGCGGTGCATTGTCTGTAGAGAATTGAAAAGCACTAATAATACTGTCTAACAGTCTTTCTGCTTTTTAATGTAACCCTGTACTGGCAATTCTAACCAGCGGCCCCTGCCCCCCTTGGGGTGCCACTGCTTCCTTCCAGGGGCGGGGCGTGCTTCCAGCCTGCTAGAGCGCAGTCACAGGGAGGAGCACACTCAGGGAGGAGCACACTCGTCACAGCCGCCTCTGCTAACTCCACCCACCGCCTCTCTGAGGTCCCATAGCAGCAGCCAGCAAGGAATAAATGGGTGTGTGTGTGAACCCCGGGGACACCCCCAGTAACAGCTTTGAGGCTTCCAGCATTTTCTACAGTTGCTTTCAGCTCTCAGTTTCTACTCTCAGACGTCTTCCTCCTGGGCTGCAATTCAGGTGGCTCTTACCCAGTGGTAGAATCGCAGTCTTGGTGTGGAATGAACTCTGGTGGACACCTTGTCCAGATGCCTTCTGGGGACTCAGTTCTCTCTGTTGCATCCTTGCCATGTAGTTTTCTAGCCTGTCCCAAGTCTTCTCATGACAGTCATCTGGGCCCTGACAGAAAATTCTACTGTACTGTCAAGTGAATTGCTTTGTCCTCAGTCCTGATTCTAACTCTCTGGGATCACAGGGAGTGTGGCTAATCCATCTTCCACCGTGAAAGCTTCCACATGTTCAAAAGCAACTCTCTTGGTGCCCCCCGAAGCCTCCTCCTTTCCAAGCTAAAATCCCAGCAGAGCCCCCATCCCAACTATGCCCAGTGCTGAATGTGTTCCAGGGGCTGGCGTGCCTGGCACTGCTCTCATGTTATCTTACATCCCCCTCCAAAGTGTTGGGACCATCCTTGTTTACAGATGGGGAAACTGAGGTTGCCCAGCCGGTGAAGCTCACAGTCTGGCTGCAGAGTCTGTTCTTAGCCACTGTGCTAAGGTGGGTGAAGGGGACTCCCCAGCACCTGGGGCCTCCAAGCTGGAGGGGCAGTGAGAGGAGGCAATGGGGGTGCGACTGTCTTGCAGAAATCTCCTTCCGAGTGTGGATGTGCGGGGGCAGCCTAGAGATCATCCCCTGCAGCCGGGTGGGGCACGTCTTCCGGAAGAAACACCCATATGTTTTCCCAGATGGAAACGCCAACACATATATAAAGTAAGTGCCCCGGGGCTCGGCAAGTGTGGGCAGTGGCATATACGGCTGTGGCTGAGGGTTGCTGCTGAGGGGTCGCAGCTGCCCCTGGTGCCCTGTTAGGCTGCCAGAGTCCCCTGGTTGGACAGGGAGTGCACTTATACTCCCCAGATCTTGGCTGGCCAGGGGATGGCTTCAGGGGCTTCAAGTCGCTGGTCAGTGCCACTCCGAAGGGTGCGGGCTCCTAGTATTTGGGGTTGTGTGGGGTGGGGGAAGAGCAGCACTTTTTACCCCTGAGTTCTAGATCTGCTGCCCCCACCTTCAGGCTGGGTCACTAGGGGACCGGGCAGGCACAGAGGGTACAGCTTACCCTGCTCCTGGGCCTTGCCAGCATGCGGAAACGGTCCGGGCTGGGGCAGAGCCTGAGATCCTGGTCCCTGTCCCCAGGTGTTCTCACCTCCTACCTGGGGGACAGTACATCATTACAGGGATCCCAAGATGCCCACTGCCTGTCCCCTGCTCCTGACTTCGTACGCCCTCCTCCTTTCCTTGATTCCTCCTCTTCCCATCTTCCTCCTCTCCCTTCAGAGTAATCCCTGCGCATCCCTCTCCCCTTTTCCATCTCTTCCTCTCGCTTCCCTCCCTGCCCATCCTCTGCCTCTTGTCATCTGATACCTTCACTCCTCCACTGTCCTCTCTTCTTTGTTCTGTCACTTGGTCCATTGGAGGAGGGGAGCTATGCACCTTTTGGTGCCCCTCATTAAGGTGTCACTGTCCCCTACTGCGCTCCGCCCCCCTCGGGTCTCCACACACGTGAACAGATGTGCGTCATGACCTGACAGCCATCCCAGGGGAGGCAGGGGTGAGCATTGGGAACGTGAGCCATGCCTTTAGTGAAAACGGGGGAAGTGGGGGATGAGAGAATCAGCAGGGTGGTGGGGACAGAGGCAGAGCTGCCTCAGCTCTCATGTTTAAAAGGAAAGGTAAGCTGGGGCGTCTGGTGCAGAGAAGCCCCGTGGCTGTGCAGGGCCATGTAGCCGCCTGCAGGGACCAGGCTGGGAATGAGGCAGGGCCTGGACTCCAGACTGCCCTCGGCTTTGAGACTGGGCCCTGCCCGGCCTGTGGACATCCTGCACACCACTGGTGTGGCACTTCGACTGTAGAGAAATGAGGCACAGATGTCTGCTAAGCAGCTTCCACTCTGCTGATGGTTAGGCCTGTGGAAGGGCCAGCGAGGCTCTAACTGGCTCCAGTGCCCACAGATTGTGCTGCACGTGCATACATGTCAGCTCAGGGCTTCCCACGCTCCTGTATCAGAGGCCTCTGCTCCAAAGCAGAGTGTGCATCTGGAAGAGCACCCCCTTTTTATTTGGACCCCCAAGGTCACTTACTTGGGCCTTGGCAAGTGTCATGGCTGCCAGGACACTAGTCACCTATTTCTCTCTGCTCCGGGGCTCTTTCTGGTAGCCCCACACCCCTGACTGCTAAATGATGACATCCTCAGTGTCTCTGTCTCCTCTTCCATGACTCAGAACAAACACCTGATGAAATAACCTTAGAGTGCTGGCAGAATGTCTAGAAGAGAAAGCCTGATTCCTTAGTCCTTCACGCCTGCTCCGGGCTAGGTGCATGGCCTATGGGAAGACCTAGTTGTGCCAACTGTCCCCTTGGAGAGCTGGGACCTCAGCACTTCCTTGTGGTGGAGGGGAGAACCCAAGAGCATCAGTCAGAGGATGGCCAGAGGTTGAGCATCCTTAATCCAAAATCTGAAATGCTTCAAAATCTGAAACTTTTTGAGCACCGACATGACAACACAAGTATAAAATTCCACACCTGACCTCATGTGATGGGTTGCAGTCAAAATGCACGTGCACAACACACAGTTATTCAGCATCCCCAGGGAAAAATAAAATTACCTTCAGGCTATGTGTATAAGGTGTATTTGAAACATAAATGAATTTCATGTTTAGACTCAGCTCCCATTCCCAAGATATCTCATTATGTGTATGCAAATATTACAAAATCCAAAAACAAAGAAACCCAAAATCCAAAACACTTCTGGTTCCATGCGTTTTGGATAAGTGACACTCAACCTTAACTACAATCCTGTGTCTTGGGGTAGAGGCCCCTGTGGAGATGGGTGGGGCTTAGCTGGGGCAGCACCCTGGGAACAATGGCGTTAGGGGGTCAATCGTGGTGGCCCCCACCTGGGTGGTGCTGCTGACTCAGTCCGCATGTTTGTGCTTTAACTGGTATCCACTGCCCCTTTTAGCCAGTCCCTTATGGACACTCCCTGTCTCCCCAGGAACACCAAGCGGACAGCAGAAGTGTGGATGGATGAATACAAGCAGTACTATTATGCTGCCCGGCCCTTTGCCCTGGAGAGGCCTTTTGGGAAGTAAGTGTCTCTTCAGTTCAGAGGAGCCCCACTGTGGGTGTGCAGGGATTTAGGCAGCTCTTATAAAGTGACTGGCAACTTGGACTGTCAAATCCATAGGGGAGCTAAGCTTCACTTTGTACAGTGGGCCAATATGTCCAGCTTTTTGCAGAAAGGTGGGAAGTGGATTAGACAGCCTGAGTCCCTCCAGGTTGGACAGGGTCCCTCCTTTCTAGTACTCAGTCACCCAAGCCTCAGTTTCCTCCTTCCTTGGAGGAACAGTATGCATACAAATGTCCCCCACAGCAGTGCTCAACCTTCACAGGAAAAGAGGACAGGGAAAGGAATGTTTATTAAGAACTGGATACCTTTATGCAAGGCATCTCATTGATCCTCCCCAAACTCTGAGAAATGGGCTTAATTACCCCTATTTACAGATGAGCAGACTGAGGCTTCTGCAGGTTAAGGTGCTTGCCCTAGACCACACCATGCCAGAGGGGAATGCAGGCTCAAACTGCATCTGTCTGATTCTAAAACTATATGCACTTGCTTTTCCCAACCCAGAGCTGATTGGAGTAGAGAAAAATAGTGACTTCATTTATTTGTGTTATCATTTATGTTTCTCTGGGAACAACCAATGGCTTTTTGTCATATTAATGCCACTCACTAGTCATACGAAGGCTGTTGAGGAGATGGGTTTTTTGCAGCCTAAATTTCATAGGTCAAGTCCGTCACTGCATGGGAGAGTTAAATCAGAGCCTACGCAAACAATTTGCACCTCTGCAATCATAAATCCACGCTGCCCTTCCCGTACTGGCAATGCGAACCTCCCAGGGCGAGGCATTCGCTCTCGGACCTCATCAGAATTTCTGGTCTATTGGCCATGCCCACTCCGCCCCTCAGGTCCCTTCTCGCTCCAGCTTGGAGTCTACGCTCTTGCTTGAAGACAGAGCTCAGAGGGTCTTGTCCTCAGATCTTTTGCCTTGTTGTCCGTCTAGCAACACCCTCGCTCTGCACAAAGTTTTCTCAACCTAGATGAACCTGACTGTACCTTGTCCTCCCCTGCACACAGGCTGCCAAACAGAGCTGGGAAATATCAGCCGGTGCTACTAATAATACTCCATGGCCGTCGCCCCCACGAAGCCCCTGGGATGCCCACAGGCCATGCTGCCTTCCTAGCTAGCATTCTCCCTTGATCGTCATTAAACCTTCTCCACTGTCCCAGCCCTTGCGTCCCTCCCACTCCTTTCACTGGCAGTAGATGACACCTCCTATATTACAGATGAAATAGAGGACATCAACTTCCCAAGACAAACCAACACATTAACGTCACTGCATCTGCACCCTCCTTCTCTGTCTCTTGTCTCAAAGGACAAGATGTGCTTCCTGCTGCAGTAGGCCAGCCCTCCGCCTGTACCCCGGGTGCGCCATTCATTCCTGCATTCATCCATAAATCAACATGTATTGAGTTCCCACTGCCTGCATTCCTCTCCTCTTGCTTCCTGGTTGCAGCACCTATCTGACTTTAATGTGCACACAGATTTCCTGGAGATCTTGTTAAAATGTGAATTCTGACTTAGGAGGTCTGCATTTCTAATAAGCGCCCAGGTGATGTGATACTGCTGGTCTGAGGCCCACAATTAGAGGATTGAGGTTCTAGCAGGGAGGTTCCCAAACTAGTCTGTGCTTTGGACCCACTGCACCCTGAGCTCTTCCTCCAGAGGGTCAATTCACTTGGGCTGGGGTGTGGCTGGGGCTGTGGACGTTTTTAAAGACCGCCAGTTGATTCTAACGTGCAGATAAGTGCAGGAACCACATTCCTGGGCCAATCTGCCCTCCAGATGCCTCCACTCTCTCTCTTATCTCGAGTCTCTCTGGGCATCATTTCCATCAGCATTCAAACTTACTCAGCATCTTACGTCTTAAACCAAACAAACAGACAAAAAAGGGATGAGGAGAAGGAAAGAAAACAAAGTACAGAAACCCTCCTTCAGTCCAGTGGTGCCGTCACTGCACCTCCTCTTGTCTGCTTAAAACCAGAGCCCTGTTCCGGGAAGCAGTGGCTCCCTCACTGTCTCCATGCCCTCTCAACGCTCCTGGTCCCCATGCCCTGCGACTGCCCCATCTGGCTCTGCATGACTGACTTGCGCCCTGCACTGTCCTCCACGCTGCCCCATCATCAGCCTGAGTCTTCTCCCATCCCAATCCCTCGGCATGCCTCTGTCTCGAGGCTGAGAGCTCTACAGTGTGGCTCTTCTGCTGCTGCTCGGTTCTGCCTTCTCGGTCCCATTTGCAGACTCAGCTTCCTCTTCCCACCCCTTACATGCTGGTCTTCCCTCGGCTCTATCTTTTCTTGCCACACATTCTCTCTGGCACTAACCACCACATCTCTGCTGCCTGTACTCGCATCTCTATTTCTAACCCAGGCCTTTCCTCTGCGCTCCAGTCCCCTGTATCCAAGTAGCAACTAGACACCTTCTCCTGGATGTCTCCCGGGGACCTCTAGCTCAACAAGTCCTCAACTGAACTCATGTGGTTTGCTACTGAACACACTCCTCATCCTACATTCCCCATAAACTGCCTTCCTTGTACCCTGTTGCCCACATCAGATGTCTGGGGGTCACCCTTGACTCCTCCCTCTCCCTCTCACCCCAAACTATCAGCAAGTCCTGGCAACACAGCCTCATTCATGCATGAGCACCCAGGTCCTTGCTAAACCCTGAACATTCAGGGTTTAAAAAAATCCGACGTCCTTCCTGTCCCTGTGGAGCTTAGAGTCTGCCGAGGAGGTGTAGCTGGTGTGGAGTGAGAAGTTCCGGTGCAGTCTTAGGGTGGGCTGAGGGAGGAGGCAGGGGCGGAGGGAGGTGAGGCTGGGCCAGTTCGGTGTGGCTGCCCAGGAAGGACGGGGTGGAAAGGAGCTGGGCGGGATGCAGTGCCAAGGGGGAGAAGGGGAGACTGAGCCTGTGCTCCCTCCACTCCCATCCACTTTACTATTTGAAAGCGGAATCAGCACCTGGGCTTCCATACCTGCTTCCTGCTGTTCCCTCTGTCCCCAGCTTCACCCTGTCAGACCCGTTTATGTACCAGCAGCAAGATACTCTCAGAGTGAGAACATTACCATGTCATGCTCTGCTTAGAACCCATCGATGTCATCCCAGTGCCCTTAAAATAAAGTCCAGACTCCTTGGCAGTACTGCATAGGACCTTTTATGGCCTGTCTTCACTCTCATCCCACCCACTTCCCCTGTGCAGCCCCCAACATATGTTCACATACACATAAGTATTTTAAGATCCTGCAGCACCGTTCATGCCAATAGAACTTTCACTCTCCGCATGTGCTAATCTTTCTCTCTCTGCTTTCCTCCTGCGCCGCTACCTCATCCACTTTCTGTTTTGTCTAGATAACATCTACTCTTCCTTCCAGGTACCAGAATCACCATCACCACCTTGAACATCCTGCCCTGACAAGCGAGGGGGCGCTTTGGGGTGTCCCCACAGCCCTGCATGCTGACCTACATCACATGGGCTTGTTTTCCTGTCTTTTCCTCCTGTTCAAAAGCTTTCCTTCACATCCCACTTTGGGTACAATGCCTGACACATAGTAGGTGTTCAATGAATGTTTGATGAACAAATGTATGAGCAGGCCCCAGAACCAGCCAAAGAAGAGGATTCTTTGAGGCTGGGGCAGTGGGCAGTGGGATTTCACTAGCAGAATCCAGAGAGATTGTGAGTAAGTAAAGTAGACCCAGAGCCCCGGCAATGAATTGTGAACAACACACTGGATGTTCTTGCAGCTTTGCTTTTAATGAAAAGTAAAAACACCCCCAAATTCCATTTTCAAATAAAAAGCACCAGTCCTCGGTGTCATTACCGCACCATTGTGAGATATTGCCGAGTGTTTCTGTAGCTCTGGAGTTACAGAAATCTCTCCTTGGTTAGTTTCCCCAGCACACTCCGGAGAGATGTGGGCACAGAGCGTGGGCACGGGTTGCACTTTGCGCTCCATGGCCTGGGCCAATGATACTGGTGCCTGCCTCTGATGGCTGTGTTTTGTCTTTATGTCTGCCCCACCCCTGTCGCCTCCAGCATTGAGAGCAGATTGGACCTGAGGAAGAATCTACGCTGCCACAGCTTCAAGTGGTACCTGGAGAATGTGTACCCGGAACTCAGGTATCCCCCCTACCTGTTGGAGCCTTTGCTGGCTGCAAGGAGAGGCCCTCAGCTGCTTGGTCTAGAGAAGAGATAGCCTGTGGCCAACTGGTGAGGGCTTTTTAGTATATAGAGGTCTAAGAAGACCAGTAGCTCCCCTATCCCTGAAACCAGAAGGGGAATTATATTGAATCAGTAGCATGAGGGATTGAAGTTAGCTAGTAGCAGTATTTCTCCACTGCTGGGTTGTGCCCTGAGAGCCTGAGCTCACTGACATGGCTCCTTCCCAGGGATCTATCTCCCCCTGTGGCTCCTGAGTCCCCCCTTACCCCCTCATTCCTAGTGACATCCTCCCCTTCTCCGAGCAATGCAAATCCTTGTGACAGCCCTGGGCAACAGAGTCCCGCCATTGTCATAGCACTACCCAACCTCTCCAGCTATGTCCAATCCAAAGAGCAATGGCTTCTCCTCTCTCCTATGGTTTCTCCCCCAGAGTCCCCAAGGATTCCTCCATCCAGAAGGGCAATATCCGACAGAGGCAGAAGTGCCTGGAATCTCAAAAGCAGAACAACCAAGACATCCCATACCTAAGGTTGAGCCCCTGTGTCAAGTTCAAAGGCAAGGAAGCAAACTCTCAGGTAAAGCAACTGGCTGGAGATACAGGACTCAGTGCCACAGAGGAGGGGTGCATGCGGCCAGACTACTCAGCCTCCGTCACCTGCTCTTCCCTGATGTCAGGTACCATCTAGTCCCAGAGTCCAGCAGCAGACAGAGTGTGAGAGTATGAGTCCCTCTGCCACTGTGCTTATATGCCACTGGCTTTCCAAATACACAGTATTCCTCTGAAAGACGGCTTCACAGGCAGCATCGTGCCTGTAGGAAATTGCCCACTAAATTAGTAGAGCTTAATGAGTCTGTCTTCACTGGTGTCCTACCTGCTGGCAGTAAACGTGGGCTGGGTCAGGCGGGGCTAGTGGCACAACTCCTCCCAAATGTGACACGCAGAGGGAAATGCCACCTCCTTTTGGACAAAGCGCCTGCTCTGAGAGTCCCCCAGCTGATTGAGCTCTGACTGGCAGGGAGTCACATCAGATTTGGTAAAACCGCCACGGTCTGCCGCCTTGTCTCTGGGCCACGTTCCCTTTTATCCAGGCTCCCCCCACACATCTCCTGCTTCCCCGAAGTCCGCAGGACCACGGTGTCTTTTGGGACAGTGTTCTCCCATTGGAGGGCAGAGCTGGTCTTTTAAAGGTCGCTGACAAATTCACAGCCTGTCTCTGTGGCACTTGGCCTGCTGAACTCATTAAAGCACATCCATCCGTCACGGAAGAACACCCCTCGGGGCTCCCGTGGCTCGGAGAGATCCCCGTCCTCCTGCACTCCTGCTCTTTCCTATGCACTCTGCCGCTCCTCCCCCATCCTCACCCCCTTATTCATGGGGGGGTCTCAGTTCACTGTTCTCTCTGTAAACTGATTCTTGGAGACTTTATCCATGCTTCCAGCTCTGACAGTCTCCTCTGTTTGTTGATTCACAAATTCTGTGTCTTCATCCATCCACAGATTCATTCATTCACTCATTCATTCATTCAACAAACACTTCCCTGCTGAGATACAAAGATGTTAGATTTCAGGCCTCAAGGGGCGTCACGCAGAAATAACCAAGTCCTCAGCCACTGTGCTGTAACCTCTGTCCTGGGTGGAGTTTGGTCCAGGTGCCATAGGAGCACCGAGAGATGACATCCAAGGCAGCATGAGGGAAGTCTGCCCAGAGGACTTGGAAAGGAGCTGCATCCTCAGAGATGAATGGAAACAGGCCAGGTCAGAAAGGAGAGAAAGGGCGGCCCAGGACATGCAGCCTCGCCAAGACTGGTGTGGAGCCAGAATACTCGTCAGGATGCAACCTCTGAAGGGCTGTGCGAGGTGGGGGTCAGAGGGTGTGGTGTGAGGGGAGGGAGCAGCGGACCATGAGGCTGGTCGGAAAGCAGGAGCCCAGTCACGGTCTCTCTTCCTGTGCTGAGGAGGGCGAGTCTTATCCTAAGGAGCACGATGCTGTGAGGTCCCAGGAGAAGCTCCGGGATCACAGAGCTGCAGGCGGCTCTCCCACCTGGACTCTGTCTCTAAACGCTGGTTGAGTGAGTCCACAGCCGCATCAGACTCATCTGTTATTCACCTGTTAGGCACGTGGGCCGCCTCCTCACCCCACTGCTTTCCTCCACGTGGCCACCTCCTCCAGGCGCCGTGTTTGTGGTCCTGTCCAGCCCCCGCGCCTCCTCTTTCTGCTGCACCCGCTGTCTCTCCGAGCCCCATCATGTCGTCCCTCGGAATCTCTGTTCTTAGACCCTGCGTTTGCTTCTTGAGAGATCAGCATGCCTCAGCCTTGGCACTGCTGACATTTTGAGCATGATAATTCTTTGCTGTGGGGGGTGTCCTGTGCATTGAAGGCTGTCTAACAGCGTCCCTGGCCTCTGCCACGGGTGCCAGGAACACCTCCCACCCACGAGTCCTGACCACCAAAATTGCCTCCAGGCAGTACCAGATGCCCTCGAGGGAAAAATCTACAGGGTTGGGAGCCATCAGGTTAGATTAAGGTGACAGCCTCCACTTGCTTCTCCTGCCCCTCAGCCTCCTCCTTGCATGTGGTCAGCCACCCAGGGTTCCCTGTCCCAACACAGCCTTCGATGGCTCCCTGTTGTCTCCCTACTGACAAGTCACAACCTGGCTCTAGCTTGCTGTGACTTTTCCAGGATCCATCTCTCTGCTCCAGCAGGACAGGAGAGGCAGCTGCCTGAGTCAGACAGGAAAAGGGAAAGGAAACTGAGGTGTTGATTTCACTTTCGGCATGGCCTCTGGGCTGAGAGTGGAATAATCTGCTCAAGTGGCATTTTGTGAAGTGTTGTGAGTAGGCGACACACATCCCTCTCTTGTGACTGTGAGTGGGCAGTGCTCTCGGGCATCCCAGCAGCCGGAATGTTGTCTTCCCCTTTCCCTGGGGCAGGAGTTTACTTGGACCATCTCCAGCAAAGCCCGGGCGTTTCTGGTACTCGATGTCTTTGCCTGCATGAGGAAGTGGGAGGAAAGGAGCCATGGGCTCTGTGGGCCTCAGAGAGGGGTCCTGCGATGCCCTGGACCTGAGGGGAGGTGGCCAGGCCAATAAAGCTTGGACTGGAGGGTGGCAGTGCCCGTCCCAGCTGACCCTCCCGTGGTGGGAGAAAAGGAGGAAGCAGCAGCTATCTGCAGGCAGCACAGGGCTGATGGGAACCCTCTGTAAGTGAGCAAAGTGTTCTTTTCCAGAAGCCAGTGCTAAGCTGCCGCTGCTCTCCACAGAGAACAGCTGGTTTGTGTAGCAACAGCGTGAATTTAGGAGACTGGGAGCACACTCTGAGAGAGGAAGACTTTCAGTCCGCTTCAGCAGATGGCACCCGCCCCCTGGGCACCCTCCTCCTGGGCACCCGCCGCCTGAGGGGTGTGTGTGGGGCTGTGCTGGGGTGGCCTCAGCCCCGCTCTCCAGGTGCCCACGGCCCAGCAGCAGCTCCGGGTGTGTTTCCAAGTATCTGAAGGTGGTAGTCCCGCTTTGGACTGATAGCAACGCACGTGGCCATGTCAGCTAAAATAGTACGTGAGACAGGTCGAAAGAGAGAGAGAGAGAGAGGGATACACTGTCATAGGGCTGACTGATGGGACACTTCTCTTCCTTTCACGGTCCTCTCCTCCTTCCTACACAAATGACCAGTCTGTCCTTCCACTTCCCAGCCCCTTCTGCTAATGTGTGCATTGGTGGGATCTCTCCTCTTACCCACACTCTGTCCCCGAGGCGCTGCCACCTGTGTCCTCCTGCTCGTCTTGCCTCTTGGCCTGTCCAAGAGTCACATCTGCCCCTCCAGCCCATGTTCGGCCCCAGGAAGGGCTGAGCATGATTCATTCACCCCTCCCTGCCCCCACCTCTTCTGTCTCTGGAAAGCCGTATCAGAGAAGTGCCATAAGCGCCTATTAAGTAGGTATTACTATTGTCCCCATTTTACAGACGATGACACCAATGCTCAGAGAAGTTGTCCAAGGTCATACACTAGCAAGTAACAAAGACAATTGGAAAATCTGGCTGGGTACCATGGCTATGCTCTTGCTGATGCTGGCAGAGGCAGAGCTGGCTCCAAGCTCTTTTAGATAAGTTTAATCATGGGAGAAGACACCTGCCCCTGAGGTTCCTCTTTCAGGTTGTAAATATTAAAACCATAGATCAGCTGCACCTTGACAGGAGAGAGTGGCAAGAGATGCTTCTTTGTGGCCAGTTTTCAATGACAACATTTATGAAAAGACAAACAAAGATCACAGCCCCATGGCAGGGCCTGGGTGGGGCAGGCCAGAGAGTAGACCCCTCCCTGACATTTATGGGAACTGGGCAGAAGGAAGGATGGAGCCCACACTCCCAATGCCACACCACCCCCCTCCTCTGCTCCCCCTGGCCTGCATGCACAAGCTGGGTCACTCCCCTCTAAATGGTCCCCTTGCACCTAGGGGAGTGTACTAGGGACACAGTCCACCCTCAGAGGACAAACCCCGGGATGAGATCCACGCAGGTCCTGGAGTCAGGCTGGGCCATTTGTAGGGGGATTCTGGGGTCCTAGACTGAGGTGTAAAGGCACTGCAGGTTGGGGACCGGGAGCTCTGTGCTCTGGTTCCAGCTGGCCACTCTCTCTGCAGACAGGGTGAGCCCCAGGCACTGGGGTGTCCTCACTGTTGAAAGGAGACTGTTTCTCCTCCAGCTCTGATGCTGGCTCACATCTCTGTTGCACCCCCAGCCCCATCCATCCCTCTCCCTGCCTTTCCTCCTCCTCTTGGCTGGCTTGTCAACCTTGGGAGCCGAATATTTAATCTGAGTGTATATTGGAGATGTCAGCAAACTGATGCCCCAGGTGAAATGCAGAAGAAATACATCATCCATTTGTAAACACGTGAAGCTTAAGGAGTCTCCAGGTTAACAAGTTGCCTCGTAACTTTACTGGATGCTCTAGAAAAGTATCTGTGAAATATAGAAAGAAGACAGGTGCACCAGTTTGGTTTCCATCCCAATTTAAAGAGAGGGGAAAAATATAAATTAAAATATTTTTAATGTGTCCTCCTACCTGTCTCCCAGCAATTCAGGCTACTGGCCGTGGAGCACACACAAGCAGCTGGGTACCCCGGTTGGGCGAGGGGAAGATAGAGCTCTTCCTCAAGCCTAGACTCTAGTTGGCACCTCTAGGCCAGTGAGCCTGAGTCTGCCAATGGGACGGGCTGCCAGCACGTCACCCTTCTGCGCTTTGTCAGCACAGCCTTGGGAGTGGCCTCCCCTGGCAGAGCTCCTGGGCGGTTTTCCAAAGGCAGGTCTGTAGGGCCGGCTCTCTTCCTGTTGGCTCCTCCATCACCATCCTCAGCGCAGCAGGCGGTAACTGAGCATTTGCTACATGGAAAGCGCTGCTCCGGGCATGGATTATTCCTTACAGCCACCGCTGGGGATGGGGAGGGGGTGGGGCAGGGATATTATCTTCATTTTACGTAGGAGGGAACTGAGGTGCAGAGATTGAGCAACTCACCCAAGGTCTCAAGGTTAATAAGCAGATGAGCAGGGATTCCAGCCCTGGCAATCGCCCCAGAGCCCAGCAACTTGATCCAACACACACGGGTCGGTTTTTAATAACACACATAAGTGAATTCTTGTGATGTGAGAGGAAAGGACAGGATGGGCTGAAATCAAGAAAAGTCCCCAAGAGCGGGTCCATGGAAGGTCCCACAGGGAGGAAGAGTGTGTCTAGGAGCCTGCCAGGTCGCCCTGCCGTCTCCCGTGAGAGGGGCTCCACAGGGGAGGGGTGAGGCCGGTGTCTGTGCAGCGGGTGCAGCAGCGCCCGGCGTGGCCGGTCAGCGCCAGTCGCTACAGCGGACCCCTCAGAGGGCCAGGTGGAGCACGAAGTCGGCTGACTTAAAGGTTCGGTTGAGCTCGGGCTCCTTCATTCCAGACACCTCGTTTGAAGAGAGAGTTTCAAGGGCACATTGCATGGGCTACTGAGTTGCCCACGGGGACCTAAGAGGTTGGTCAAGGCCCTGGATGCTCTTGGCTCAGGTCCCCTGTCACCAAGGAGGGCCCAAGTTCACAGAGTCACCCCAGGTCTGCTCCTGGCCTTGACTGGAGTAACCACTGCCCCTGCTGTTGGGCCACTCCCTGCTCCGTCCGCAGTGGCTATCTCCAGACACGCCCTCTGAGCACAGCAGGTCTTAAGTTGCCCCAGCCTGGACACTCCCCTCCCCATTCACTAGGACCCTCCTCAGCCCCTGGCCAGCCCATCCCAGCAGAGCCCGAGGCCACCCACACCAGCCTCCCAGTGGCCTGCGGGTTCCCCTCCATGGCTGAGCAGGGGGGTGGGGAGGGACTTCCATCACCACGGAGAGCTATGCCTTGGCCAGTCCACCCATGGAGCCATTGGCAGAGGGCTGGGCACTCCCTGATGGGCATTCATGGATTGAGCCTCCTGAGCAGGCGCTGCTGCCTTCCTGGGGTCCTTTCTGACTCCAGGGTTCTTTCAACAAGGCCACTCATCATGGGCCATGCCGGGAAGTCTGGCAGGCACAGGCCACAGAATGTGAGTTGGAAAACCTCTCCTTGCTTCCCCTCTCCCCTCTCCTCTTGCAGATAGCCAGAGATCAGCCCTCCTCTGGGAATCCTGAGGCTAAATTATTTAAATACCGTGAAAGCACCAACTAATGGAAAGTCCACTGAGTGTAAGGGCTTTGGCTCTCTGTGCCTGTTCACACTCCCCGTGGGGTCGTGGAGGCGGTTCCTTCTGGCCTGGCCTGGGGTGTGCCACAAGCCCACATGTTCCCTCTTCAAAGGCATCAGTGGGCCGGTGTCTCAGATGTCCAAAGAAACCCGCATCCCGAGTACTTCCAGTTTTGAGACCCCCTAGGATATTAAAAAGGAAGAAAGGCCAAAGTGGGCTTTCAAAACAGCAGTTTATTTTAAGCTTTTATGTTTAATCACTTAATGCTTTCAACATAGAGAATACAATGCCATTGTAGTATGGTGATTGGATCATTCTGAAATGCTAATTGTGGTTCCCTGCGGGCTGTAGAGTCAAGTAATGGGACACAAGGAATGAACCTCATCTTCTTTCCATATCCTGACCATCTGTTTAGCCTCATTTCCAGAGAATGGCGAGAGTCTAAATTTGAGGTCAGTGACCTCAAGGCAAATGTCTTCCTGGTATCCTATCCCTTAGACAGTCCCTTGGGCCCTTCTCTCTCCTCCCCACAGGTCAAAGAATATTCTGGGCCCACACTCAAGGGCCCACCTTCTAGATCACATTCCAGATATGTAGAACTCCAGAATCGCCCACCCAAATGGCCCAGCTTGACTTCAGGACCTGTGTGAGTCTCATCCCGGGGTTTGTCCTCTGAGGGTGGACTGTGTCCCTAGTACACCCCCCTAGGCACAAGGGGTACCATTTAGAGGGGAGTGGCCCAGCTTGTGCATGCAGGCCAGAGTGGGCAGAGGAGGGGGCCGGTGTGGCATCGGCAGTGTGGGCTCCATCCGTCCTTCTGCCCAGTTCCCATAAATGTCAGGGAGGGGTCTACTCTCTGGCCTGCCCCACCCCAGGCCCTGCCACTGGGGTATGACCTTTGTCTTTTCATAAAGGTCATCATTGGAAACTGACCACAAAGAAGTATCTCTTACCACTCTCTCCTGTCAAGGTGCAGCTGATCTATGGTTTTAATATTTACAAGAGGAGCCTCAGGAGCAGGTGTCTTCTCTCATGATTAAACTTGTCTCAAAGAGCCTGGAGCCATCTCTGCGTCTGCCAGCATCAGCAAGAGCAGAGCTGCTGGAAAGAGTTGGTTGAGGGTCACTTGCCAGTATATGACCTTGGACAACCTCTCCATCATCTATAAAATGGGGATATTAATAGGATTCTCACAAAGATTAAATTAATCCATGTAAAGTTGCCAGGGCAGTGTCTGGCACATCCTACGCACTTAATAAATGTTAGCCATTAGGAATTAGCAGTGGCAGGAATGTTAGCGCGTCACCCCTGTGCATACAGACCTCTTGCCCCTTTTGGCTTATTCTGGAGGAAGGCAAATAGGGCATATAGAACAGTGATGTTCACAAGACCAGAGAAGAACTTCTTGCTATGTCCGGGAGAATATATTTCATGCCTTATTATCATAGAGAATTTTAAATATATATGTGGATACAGAAGTCGAATAGCATAAAGGACCCCCACGTACCCATTGCCAGGCTGCAAGAATTGCCATCTCACAGGTCTTGTTCCATCTATATTGCCATCTGCTCCCCAGGGAGAATATTTTTAGTCTAGGTCTTCCCTTAATACCAGCAGTTTGAAAATGGACAAAAGAATCCTTAGGCAAGAGCCATCTTCCCACTAGGCTGGTGACCTCATGCATGGATAAGGGGACAGGGGAAGGCCCCAGATTAGGAGAGGCAGTGGTCATTGTCCAACAAGTCAGGTCAACTCAGGGTGAAGGTGCGCTGTATGGTCAGGACGGCAGAAGGGCTTGGGCCTGTGGGAGAGGAGGTGGAAGTAGCCAGGTCCCAGAAAGCCATTGAAGATGTTCAGTGGACCGGTGTTGGTCAGGAGAGGAGCTGGGTGAGACCAGGGTGGGGCTGGCAGGAGGCAGGCAGGGAAGGTGCAGACCAGCAGGCGATGGCCACCATGTCTGCAGGGGCTTGGCCTGTTCAGGGCCCTTTTGCGTTCTTAGGCCAAGGAGAAGTAGCCCATGCATGGCCCCGTTCAGAGGCTGAGGTCAGCTGGTTGGCAGGGATGTTGGGGAGAACAGATGCCTTCACAGAGTGCTGCAGCTTCCCTCGGGGGGTCCAATTCGGGAATCATCTTCTTTGTCCCTGCCAGAGGCAAAGGACACATGTGATCCCCATTTTACAAGCTGGGGGGAAACCTCTTGTCCAGATTCACATTTTGACAGCCATTATGTCGGCACTTTCTGCCCTCCGGCTTAAGAACCCAGGAGTGCCCGTGGCTTTGTCAGCCACAGTTGCTCTGATCTCTGGCACTTTGGAGGAAATATGTTGGAATCATCCCTCCTAATGAACCTCAAGGAATGCCTCTTTTCCTTGTGCCATCAGAGCCCTGCTTGTCAGTCTGATTTCTCAGCTTCTCTCCCTGCAGGAGTCCAGGGGCCAAATGACCTATTGTTACACTGGTGCACTAGGCCACATGCACCTCTTGAAATCGTGTGATTTCTCATAACTTTCTTCCCTCTGCTCCTCATCCCCTGATCTGGAGCCCTTCCTGGCTTCCTTTGTCCCTCCATCTGCCTCTTGTCATAACTCCCATGTGCTCAAGACACTGACTTGGACTCCCTTTGAAAGAAGAGGGCGTGTTCTAAAGACAGCTGGTGGGAAGGGGTGTCCTTCCAGGTGGGGAACAGACTCCCCTTGAGACATTCTCTCCCAACACAGAAACTGGACCACACAGCTCAGCTGGGATGTTGTTCAGGCTCCTGCCTGAAGCCCAGAATCATTCAACAACTCCCAGGGGCAGCCAGCATGGCCCAGGCCTGGTCCCCTCCACGGGGTGTGGGATGGAGACTTCCATGGGGCTGTGACCTTCAAGTCTCTGGCACTTGAGTAGCATTTTCCAAGGTGACCTTGTTGGAGGCCAGTGCCTGCCAGGACCCCCAGGACTTCTTACCAAGCTGCACCAATCATCACAAGCACGCACGGTCCAATGCCACGGCTTAGATCCTGAGCAGACCTTCCTGGCCTCTTCCTCCCCAGGTGTGGGCCTTCACGTACACCCAGCAGATCCTCCAGGAGGAGCTGTGCCTGTCAGTTGTCACCTTGTTCCCTGGTGCTCCTGTGGTTCTTACCCTTTGCAAGAATGGAGATGCCAGACAGGTAAGTGCTCAGGGGGTCCTGGGGCATGGCTGCCTTTCATAAAGTGACTGCGTGTGTGGGCCTGAGTTTCCTGCAGGAGACAAGCGAGAAACTGTTATAAGAAGAAGGGTTGATAAGAAAGAGGTCCTTGTGTTAGGAGAGGGAGACAGAGAGCCATCTTGGATACCCTCCCTGGTGCCATAAGCAATGGCGGGGTCAATCCCTGTGGGACAGCTTGCCGCACGAAAGCCTGTTGACCCTCACTGACCATACCACACCCATTCTACCTGTGCTGTCCTGTCGTTGCTCTGCCCCCAACCTGGGATCGCAGACAAAAATGTCCAAGCCACAAGGATGAGCGAAACGCGACCCTTTGCTTTCAAAGCCTTGGCCTCTGGCAGTGTGTCCACCAAAGTTCCTAGTGTTCCAGATGCACCAAGTGCCCAGTTCCTCTAGCAGCAAAGTGGTGGCTGCCAACTAGGTACTGGCATTAAAGAGACCAAGATTCAAATGTGCGTTTTATGGCCCATTGGCTGTGTGACCCATGGCGGGTTACTAGACCTCTCTGAGCTTCCGTTTCCTCCTCTGTGAAGTGGGGTTGGTGATACTCACTCTGCAGGGCAGCTGAGACGGTCTCCGTGCAGCATGGAGCTCAGGGTCTTGCCGGAGATGCATCCAACCCTTCCCTCCTTGTCACACCGGGTGGAGTGCGGGGAACCGCAGCATGGGACCTGCCTTGCCACTGCCGCTGCCCCCAGCTCCCCCCACGTCCTCGTGACTGTGCAGATACCGAAAGTGGATCGTTTCTGTGGTCGCTTCTGTGACTAACTCACTTCAGGTTTTCTGGCCTATTGCTTGGAAAGTTATTGCCTCCTAATGAGCTTCCCTAGTAAACTTATTGATTTTGCTTTTAACTTTTTAATCCAATTAAACAAAAACCCCAACAACAATACCTAGCAGAATAATTAGTTGCAGTTTTAGTGCTCCATGAGACCGTGAAATCAAGTCTCGGGGTGACCCCAGACAAGTGGTATGAACCTCTCTGAGGTTTCCAGAACTGCCGATATTATCGATGGGCCCCGGGTCTCTAGCCAGGGAAACCCGGTTCATCCTCTCTGCTCTCTGTCCTCTCAGCAATGGACCAAGACCGGTTCCCGCATCGAGCACATAGCGTCCCGCCTCTGCCTAGACACGGACATGTTCGGTGACGGCACTGAGAATGGCAAGGAAGTCGTTGTCAACCCGTGTGAGTCCTCGCTCATGAGCCAGCACTGGGACATGGTGAGCTCTTGAGCACCGTTGCCAGACACAGCGTGGCCCACGCGTGGCGCTTCCCTGCACCAGAACAGACTGGAGCCGCCCACGACGACTCCGGACACCCTGGACTGGGAGGTGGAGGCAGAGCCCCCCAGGACAGGTGCAGCTGTCTTGGAGAGGAAACGATCTCAGGGCAGTGGGGCTCAGAGACAAATCCCACATGTCCTCGGTGCCGTCAAGCTCCAGCGCTGGCCAGGTCTTCCCGAGCGCTAGCTGGAGACAGATCTGTTGGGAAGCGTGTGTTGCTCCCTTTCTTACAGAAGAGGCACTGTGGCGGCAAGAGAGAAAAGCCCTCCTTGTCACCAGGCCAGGACTAAACAGAGAGATGAAGAACGAGGGCTTTTTTCCAAAACAAATAAAGATAACCTTAGAAGTTTTCTCTGGGTCTCTTACTCTGTTCCCTCTTACGTGGACTCAGGGCTAAGCTGAGTCCTCCACTGGACGGGGGTGTCTTGTGGCAGAGTGGACCAAGACGACAGGGAGATGGGAGGCCTGTGCCTTTGTCCTGGGCCACCAACTAGCCATGTGATCTTAGCAAGACATGTGACTTCCTTGTCCCACCATTTCCTGTTATGTCAGAGGGGGCCTAGGACTAGATCAGTGGCTTTTGCTGATGACACACATCTGCCTCTTTTGGGGAAATTGTCTCTAATTCAGAGGCCCTGGATTCCCCTGTGGAGATCCTGGTGTGGTGGGTCCAGCACAGGGGCCAGGTGTCTCTGTGGATTACGATGCCCTCCTTGGTTACAAACACTTCATGGTCTGTGGCCATTAGCCTCAGAGTTTCTTGCTCCAAGAAATCCCCAGAGCACTCTGGGAACTGGTGACAGTGGCTGTCCATCCTTACTAACTAAAGTTTAAGAGAAGAACCAATTCATATGGCTTTCAAGTTCCCAAAATATGCCCATACATTCTCTGCCCAGGTAAGTTCACCATGTGCTGATGAGTAAGTGTCTCCGTTAACTACTGCTGCACAAAAAATGACCCCAAGACTGAGCAGCTTAAAGCAACACGTATTTATTGCCTCCCGTTTTCTGTGGGTCAAGACTCCAGACACAGCTTCATGGGGTCCTCTGCTTCAGGCTGTCTCACAAGGCTACAGGCAGGGTACTGGCCAGGGCCGCAGTCATCTCAAGGGTCAGCTGGGGCAGGCTCTGTCTCACGCCCACTCAGGGGTGGCTGGCAGGACTCTGTTCCTGGGAGGCAGTCGGCCAGAGGCTGCCCTCAGCTCCTCACCACATGGGCATCCCACTGTGCAGCTTGGTCATCAAGGCAAGCAAGCCAAAGAGGCGAGAGCCCAGCAAGACGCCGAAGTCACAGCCTTTCACAGCCGCATCTCAAAAGTTACCTCCTATCACTTTTAACATCTCCCTTCGAGAGAAGCAAGTCATCGGGTCCAACCTAAACTCAAGGGAAGAGGATCGCACAAGAGAACTAATGCCAGCAGGCTGCGATTCTTGGGTGCCAGGCTGGAATCCACTTGCCACAGTAACTATTATATTCCAAGCAGGTATCCATCTCCCCTTCATCCAGAAAGCCCTTCAGGGACGGGAATTTGTTCAAGCTCATCATTATAAAATCCATTAGCGCAGACTGCGCTCGAGTTGGAGAGTGAAGAGCTGAGTGTGTGCAGACCCGACGTTCTCGGGTGGCTGCGTTCCTGCGTTTGTGCAGTTCTCCCATTGCCTGCTGGAGTGAGGACTTGGCTGTTTTGTCGGAGCCATTTGACTCCACACTGGGCTAAGGCAGGCAGGCCGTGGCTAGATAAAACTGTCTACAGAAGACATTCTGGTGGCTCCTACACTATGGGTCTACAGAGTTTAAACCAGCCCTGCAGAGAAGAGCAAGAACCTTCCCCCCAGTAGTGAAGCAGGAACTGTATGCGAGTAAATACGAGAGAGCCTGGAACTGTCCTTATCTGTCTACTTGTTGCCCTCTGCGTATGTGCCTGTCCTCAAGTCCCCTGGTGGCAACGAAGACGTCTCCGGCCTTTCTTTATCCCCAGCACTGGGCTGGGCACCTCTGCCTCTCAGTGGATGTTTTCCTAAACGGATGATTGAGAAACAACTATTCCTTGTCCCAGGTGAAGTGACTTTACTTATATTTTGCTAACCCTGTAAAGACACAACACAGATGGTCTTAGGTCTCTCTCAAACACCCAAGGGAATGGGGACAGAGGAAGCACTCCTTATCTCAGACCCTTTCAATGTGGCCCAGCTGTCCCTCTGATGTCCCTCTTACCAGGAAAAGACTGTGGGATAATCATGAAGAGTCACCTTGAAGGATACGGAGGGTAATGCGCTAATGGAGATACAGATGGCTCACGTGTGAGCTGCAGGACATGCATCTTAAGGCCTCCTTAGTGGAAAATAGAAGTTAAAAACTCCAATGATGCACGTAGGAATCACTACAACTATGTAGAATTACTCGAGTGCTCTATCCACCAACCTGATGGTGATGCAGCCAAAACAAGAGTAGATGGGGATTTAAAAGCAAGCATAGCAGCAATTGCAAAGCTCCACCAATTCAAGACAAAGCCAGCAATAACCTGATAGGACAATGACCTGCCTTAGTCACAGGGAGCCTGTGGCCTGCATGCATACAGCACAGAATGACCATGACCAGGCTTTGCCTGGCTGTCAGGTCTTTTAGTGGATGTCGAATTAGAGTCCTCAGTCAACTGTGAACATTGAATTCAAATGCCAAGTTCTAGTAACCTGGAGTAGCTGTGAGTGAAGGTGAAAGTTTGTCAAATGACATCAACTTATGAGAATAAAAAAGACCTATACTCTCGGGATATTAAGGGTTCACACGCTTTAGACTCCAAACCATGCTTGGGGAGTCAGCAGCACCCTAGAACAGTCTCACCTCACTGCCAGGTGAGGAGGTTGGCCAGGTGTGGCAGAAACCCCCTCACCGAGGGTTACATCTGGCTGGTGGGAACAGATGTGAACAATATGGTCACCTGAGTATTTTAGATGCCCATTTAATATGTGATATACATATTAAATGAAGAGGAATTTATACATGTTTTATATATATGTATATTCTCATGAGCTAGGAGGAAAAGAGATGGGGGCTTCAGGCATTCTCTGGATTAGAGTTGGAGGCATGATGGTGTAGAGTGGGTGGGGAGAAATGGGAGTTTTTAGGCAATCTGAGCTCAGCGTGGGTAGCTGAGCCTGGTGCTCTGTTGGATCTGAAATGCACGCTCGTGGCAGCCTGTTTCCTTATGTGCTTTGTAATTGTTCCCTGTGAGCTCATCTCTAGTGGGCGCTTTTTCCTCTAGGCCTCCCAGGTACCCTGGGGGTGGAGACAGGCCTTGGGGAAGGTTTACATTTGTCTCTGCTGAGGTCCTATTGGTTTTCATTGATTCCAAACAAATCTGGACTCTGTTGGTACAAGGATTTCACAGTGAGTGATGAGAATTTGGACCCATGTCTATTACTTGGCACAAGATTGGATTCTGATCTTTTGGAGGTTGTTTTTTTCCTGCCCAAAACTTTAGTCCTGCTCCCTGCCATCAGCACTCGCCCAGCTGGCAGATGCGTTTTTCTGGCCCCTCCAAGCACCCAGCTAGAGTAGGGCCCCCTTTCTGGGCTCTGCCACCCACGAGGCTGTGGCTTTCACATCTGCCTCTGCCAGAGTATGAAAGCCCCAGCCCTGGCAATACGCATCTGACTTCAGCTCCTCTTCAGCTCGCATTCGCCGCTCTGAATTTGAATTCCCACTTGCTTTTGGAATCTGGAATTTCTCCCTTTTTCTGTTCAAACGCAGCTGTGATGTTTTATCCAATATTTATATGTGTATGGAGGAGGGGGCTTCCTATGTTAGCACAGACCAAAATCCCTGAGTGCTGTAATTAGCTGTCACCACTGTCTTTCCCACTGGCTGTGGGAAACACTGTAGACACTCAATAAATTTCTATGAATGAGTGAGAGAATAAGCCTGTAATTTTTTAGTACCACTTCCTAATTACCTCCTGGTTATAGTTATCAGACATTAGAGTTTTCAAAAGACAGCAAAGGCAGAAATGAAGGACTGAGAAGACAAATTTATAACAATAATATCTCATTTTACTACACATAGATTTGGGGATCATACATATTTTACTTCATAATGACAGAGTTTAATACTGAGAATGCTAACTGGAAAGAACTATCGGTAATGGAAATCTTTAATACTGCAGTGGAGCCCAGCAAAAGAGAATTCGTTTCATAAACTCTGGAGGATCGTGATGGAGGGGTGGGTGGGAAGCCGTCTATTTCATCTGCAAGAATCTCAGGCACATGGACTGGCATCTGGCAAGCTGAGCCCTGGCTGGCCTTCCCAGAGAGGCTCACCCTGTACCTGCGGTTCACCATTCGTGGTTTAATCATGGTAGAGTTAAGTCTTGCTCCTCCTCACTCCACGTTGAGCCACTGTCCTGCCCTGGCCCATCCATTCTCTTAGCACCTGAGACAGCATCTGGCACGCAGAGGAGGGTGAAGGTTTGAGGGCTGGATGAGAGCTCTAGCAGCTGTGCAGATGGAGTGGCCTCTGGGACACCCCACGCAGCAGCAGGCAGGAGCATCTCCCCCCTACTCCCTGCCCCGCCATCCAGAGCCAAGCTCCCGAGCTCTTTCTCGTGGTCTGTGGTCTCTGGCAGCCCAACTCGGATTAGCAAACTCCGAAGCTCTAAGCACTTTTCCATTTGCCATGGAGCTGACTAATTTAATGAAGCCATCACAGTGCAAACCTCAGGGCTTATTGGAAAAGGACTCGAGCACGACATTATTTCACAGCAGTGGATTGCATCATTTTCATTTCACAGCTTTCCAATGGGAAATAATAAAACAAAATTACAAACATAATGAAGAAAGAAAGAAGGAGGGGAAAAAAAAAGAAACCTCGGGTGAGAGACGCATCCCCTGTGCTGTGACAGGGCTAGTTACCTTATTCATTTGAGCCAGTAAATACTACCTGGCTTCACGCTGCAGGAAGGACTGGCCCAGGGTGCCCACACCTGCTGCTGAAGATAACAGGCTGCGGTAACTCACTGTCCAGATGCGGCAAGGAGCTGGGGACACCCCTGGAGATGGCAACCGATGGCCCTCCCAGAGAGTCCAGCCTCCAAGAGCACAGCCCTCCCTGAGCCAGCCACTGTGCAAGGGTGGAGGGCTGCCGTTGGGGTGGAGGTGGGTGTGCACACCCAGTGCAGGGGTGGAGGGCTGCCGTTGGGTGAAGGTGGGCTCTTCCCTCTGGAAGACAAAGCAGCTTTGCCAGTGGAGCTTCCCTCATTCTTAGAATGGAGGCAGGAAAATGGGTCCCTGCCCCATCTGTCCCATGGGTGCTTTTGGTGTGACAGTGGGTGATCTGACAGCCAGGGGCTATGTAGGAAACAACAGAGGGCGAAGCTCTCTCCAAAAGCTGCTCTCATTGATGGCACTGAGGGGCACAGATGAAGGGCGGCACCGAGACTTGGCTGGGCTTTCATTCCATTCTGCAGGCTGTTCTTAGCTGTGGAGCCGTCCGGTCCTGTAGCAAGAAGACAGCACTTCATCCCCCTAGGCCACGCTCCTTTCCTGCCTCTCACTGGAAATGACTTTTCTCCTCTAGCAGCAGGTGAGTCGGAGACTTTCCAAGTGCTCCTTCCTCCTTGCCCCCGGGCCTCCTCCAAGGCCAACTCTACCTGTGCCTCGTGCCCCTCTGGGTCCTCCCGCCTGCCTCCTCCACTGCCAACCCTGCCCCAGCAGCTAAGTGACATGGAAATCTCTCCTGGCCTAACTCAAAGAAGACAGCCTTCCCTTGAGTCCCAACTCTGCCTTCACTCTGGCCAACTGCTCCCCTGAGGCACAGAGGCTGTTCCCATCGACTCTGATGATAGATAATGCAGGTTCAAGTCCTGGCTCCTCTGGCTCTTAGCTGTGTGACTAGGGACAAATTACTTAACCTCTCTGAACTCAATTTTCTCCTCTGTCAAGGGGCTGTGAATCACACCAGCCTAATAATTTTATTATGAGATTAAATGAAATGATTCTGAGCACAGAGCCAGGCACGTATTATGTCCTTGGAAATGTCTGTTGTCCTCTTAGTTCATCATGAGTATGAAGCATCAGGTCCCAGGGCAGAGGGAAAGTCCTGCGAGTGTGAAGGGACGTCCCCTCGTCTTGCTGTCCTCAGGCTACTGTAACAAATGCCACCAACGGTGCGACTTAAGACACAGTTCTGGGGGCTGGGAGCTCAACATCGAGGTGCCAACAGATTCTATGTCTGATGAGGGCTCACTTCCCGGGTTCACAGACAGCCACCTTCTCTCTGTCCTCACGTGGCAGAAAAAGTACAAGAGAGCTCTCTGGAGTCTCTTTTATAAGGGCACTAATCCCACTCACGAGGGCTCCACTCTCACGACCTAATCATCCCCGCAAGGCTGTTCCCCAGCACCCTCACACTGGGGCTTAGAGTTTCAGCATATGAACGTGGGGGGACACAAAAATTCAGTCCTTTGTCCCCCTCAATTCTCTCAGAGGTCTCTTAGAGGTCAGGCTAGAGCCTGAGACTCCCCTGTGGGGTCGCCCAGGGCATGGACTCATGGAGAAGGACCCAGACCCCTGCAAGCAGAGTTCATTGGTTCCTAGCTGGTGAGGAACCCAGGAGGGAAGCCAGCAGAAAAGGGCAGTGAGGATCAGGGATCCAGGGAAGGGGCGCTCCCTTCTGGTCTGGGCCCTTCTGTCACCGTCATTCATTCCCTGCTATTTGTGTCCCTTCTGCACCTGTACACAGGAGGTCCGCTGTGGGAGCCCTGTGTGTGCAGTGTCAGTGGCGGAAGGCACTCCGAGGCAGGGCAGAGCACGTGCACCTGGCCCAATACCCCCAGCAGCTCCCTCCTCCTCACGGGGAGGTCATGCCTCATCAACACCCAGGGCATAGGCCCAGCTTGGCTTCCTGCCCTCTGTTAGAAACTTCTGGTCTGACGCAGGAAATCAGCTCTTGCGCCTGAATTCTGTCTCTCTTCGCTCCTCAATTTTCAGTTTTGGAGCTACGGCTAGATGCTGTCAGAACACTGTCTAGCGTGGGTGCCAGCCCCCAGTGTCCCGGGCTTCCACTTGCTTCTCCAATGGGGTCACCTGTGCAGTGTGTGGGGCCTGATCCATCTTGCCAAAGGAGCAGCAGGAGTCACAGACGCCCAGGTGCTCCTCATAGCACCTGAGCCAGGGGACAGGCGGTGAACGACCCAAAGCAGCTCAGAAAGAACATTGCATCAGAAAACAGGCTCAAATAAAGTACTCTGAGGTTCGAAGGAAGAAGAGAACCCATGGGAGATGAACTTGAAGCATAACGAGATTTTAAAAAGATGGAGGTGGGGCTGCATCCTAGACAAGAACAACCTGGGCAAAGGGACAAACGTGGGAAGGACGGCCCTTTTTCAGGGAATGCACAACAAGCCAGCCAGCCTGTGGGGTAAGACACGCGGACGAGAGTCAGGGTCAGGTAAGGCCAGAAGGAGGGCCTTGAATGCCAGGCAGAGGATTTTGCATGTAATTGGGTAAGTCATTGTGAGCCACGGAAGGTTGTGGAGCAAGGCAGTAGCACTGAGCCGTGTGTAAGAGGAGGAAAACAGGCTGGGTACCAGGGAGGAAGGTGGTTTACCCCTGAGATTCTGTAGAGGCAGGACCCATTAGAGGCTCCAGAAATGTCATGAGGCCAGAACTATGTCACTGTCAGTCATGGTGGAAAAAGACAATGGCTAGGAGAGATTGTGGGATGGGAGTGGGAGGCAGAGGGGAAGAGGGAAGAGAGAAAATGGGGCAAGGCCAGAGAATGGCCTTTGCGCCAAGTAGGTCCTGCCAAGCTTACAGAGTAAACGCCTTCACGGCGCCCACATTTAATTGATCTAAGTGAGTATCTGATAACCAGGCTTAATTTCTTAATTATAAAACATTCTAGACACACAAAAGAGGAAACCAGTAGCATAGCAACCACGTATACAGTCCTTGCTCTGTGCCCGGCATTGTTCTTGGAGTTGGCCAACCCTCATGAATACAGCGGCGATATAATACTAGCTATTTCCGTCATCTCCGTCTTAGAAGTGAGTAGCTTTGGGCCGTGCGGGTTAAGTAGCTTGCCCAGAGTCACACAACATGGAACAGAAGTGAGATTCAAGTCCAGGAAGTTCATTCTGAGTTCTGTGTTCACAACCAGTAGGATCTGCTGCTTCTCACACTGAGGGTAAAATAATGAAGACTTGAGTTCTCACCTGAAAGAAAATGCCACAAACACAGTTGGAGTCCCTTGTGTAAAACTCCCTAATGGGCTGCCTTTTCAGCTAGAGCCGTTCTATACCTTTAACAACTGGTCAGCCACTCTGACCCTCAGATTCGCTCGCTCATCAGTCATTTGTTAGGCAGGGAAGGGAGAAGGGATGTGGCCTTTAGTGAGCTGTTCTTATGCACCAAAGCTATGCGTATTTGCTCCACGTACACTCTTTTATTTACTGCAAACAGTAATCCTCTGGGGCAGGTATCATCATCACAATTTTACACATGAGGAACTCGAGTCTCAGAGAAGTGAAATAACTGGTCAAGGTTGTCCAAGTGACAGATGGCAGACCGGGAGCCTCTTCTCAGTGGCCATGCCTCCCAAGTACGCAGCAATGCAGCCCCCCAAAGGTACATGCAAATCACTGGGCAATAAATATTAACTAGCCACCTGTTCCATGGCGGGCACTGTGCCAGGAACTGGCCTCCGGTCCCTGCCTTCAAGGACGGCAAGCAGGGGAGAGAAACGGGTTTTATCTTGGTGAGAAAGTGGGGCAGAGGAGAACAGCAGAGCAGAGTGGGAGGAGGCTGTGCTTGGTAGCATTACGATGACAGAGGTCACTTGAGCCCAAGGGCCACAAAGAAGGGAAGGGGAAAGCCTCGCAGAGAGGGCGGCTGGGCTGTGAGGCTGATAGGACGAGAGGAGGCGGGGGTGGGATTGCAGACGCAAGAGCCCACCTTTGCTTCTCCACGCTTCTCTGAGTACCCAGGTTAATCCTCGCTGTAATATCCTGGGGGCGTTATCTTTGTGAATTTTAGATTATTTCTTTGGAGGTTGGAGAAAAACATGGGACTAAAGGCTGAGCCCTCCTTGAGGAAATGCTTTCTGGGCCCCCCATCAGGAGGGGTGTGGGAGGTTAGGTGTCCTGTCTGTGTCCTCATGGAACCCTTTGTGTCTCTGCGTCCTTCTGTGTCCCACAGCACCCTAGCCTGTCCTGACACTTCCTCCACTCTGCACTTCCTCTGTCCGTGTGTCTGTCCCTGTACCCCCATTTGCGTAGAAGCCCCTCAAAGTGTGGGACC
The DNA here is from genome assembly GCA_963574885.1 of Lepilemur ruficaudatus. Classification (NCBI taxonomy): domain Eukaryota; kingdom Metazoa; phylum Chordata; class Mammalia; order Primates; family Lepilemuridae; genus Lepilemur; species Lepilemur ruficaudatus. The sequence goes on from CAUYRT010083300.1 coordinate 55,452, forward strand.
CACACGGCACTGGCAGGGTCTGGCTCTCCCAGGGTGCTTGTTGAACTGATGCGCCCAAATAGCCCGGGCCTTATCTTCTAGGTGAAGCTGCGCCTTCCTCTGCTCCTGGCCTAATCAGCCAGGCCAAGGTTGTTCCTCTGTCTGGAACAGGCCCTTGCACCTTGGACAGCACAAAGTGGACATGGTTCATTCCAACCACCAAGAATTTTTTCTGCTGGGTGGTGAAGCTGATGGAAAGCTTTTGTCAATAGCCTCTGTGCATGGACAAGCAGGTGCTCTGAGCCGCTGCCCTGGAGCCCTGAAAAACCTCATAGGACATCAGGGCCTTCCAAAGCTGCCCTCAGGGAGCAGGGTCAGAGGGGGGCTCCCCGCTCTCCTTGGGGTTCCCCAGCATTCTCTCTGAGCAGGCTGACCACCTAAGGATGGCAGGGCAGTAGGCCAGGAGTGCAGAGGGATGGCCGCACACCACCCTCCCTGGCCGCAGCTGGCTTTGGGACATGCAGAGTGAGTCAGCTTCCAAGTTAACTGCCAACCACAGCAGGAGCAGGCAGGCACGTTTCAACCACAGGAAGTAGTTCACATTCTAGAACCAGAAGCTACAATGCCGGGAACATGATCTGAAGGTTAAGTCCCTTCCTCTGCTGAGAATTCCCCATTGTAAAACGAGCCATTGCTGTAAAAACCAGATTCGATTATCTCTGCATCTTCTCTATCAATTCTTTCTAATTTCAGCAGCCCAACTGTATTACCCTGAATACTGTATTTCTATGGCAGAATGAAAGAAAAGTCTAGAATACTAAGCATGAACAGAACTTTGAAAAGAACATCTCTAGTCCCACCCCAGCTTCTTGACAGGCATGTGCCCAAATTATAGCAGCTACTTGCTTCCATTTTAAAATGTCTTTAGAAATAATTCTTAACTTGCTCAAATCAAATCAATAATTAGTGGATGCCTACTGCATGTAAGTAACCAGGTCTACTGAGGCTACAGTGGGATAAGATCCTCAGGCCTGCCTGTAACTGCCTTGGGAGGACGGTGGTGTTATCGGACCCACAGCGCTCAGAGCAGTGCAGTAATTTGTCCAAGGACACACAGTAAGTACTGGGGTCGGGGCAGCAGGCAGGGCTCGAACCTGTTCAGCTCCAGATCCCAGGCCTCTGTTCTCCTTCCTTTTCTGCAAGAAAGTTTCACTTTTTAGAAAACCTAATCAAGAAAAACACAAGAACAATATTATATATAGTGTAACTAACAAGTTCATAGTATATCACATTTAAAATTGTCTTTCCCCTGCGTGAGAAGAAAAACTGAGGTTTTGAGATGATAATGACTTGGCCAGTTTGATTGACAAAAAGTAGATTGAACCCACTAAAAGGCTGTAACAGCTACCTTTGTCTCTTTAGAAAGCTCGAAATTTTATTTTTATCGAAGTAATAGTTGTTTGAAGTAATGTTGTTTCCATATAGAAATTCCCTATTCCACTCGCTCTCCCCAGAGACAACCACCGTGTACACTTCTAGGTCTTTCTCCTGGCATTTACCTCTATAATTTAAAAATTATTCTGCTGTGTCTTGAAATATAAGTTTTAGACCTTATCTATTGACTTCATGCTATGGTAGAGGAGGATTTAGTTTCTCCACACCGTTGCCCACATCCTTCTCCTTGTATTCCTGTCATACATTCATAAAATAATTTTTGGTAAAATCAATAATCAGCATTTACATACTGAGCCAAAGAGTGAATTACAACCAAAGCTCCTTTCTTATACAATCATTTTTATTTTTCCTGGAATTAATAATTGCCTCAATTTTTTTTCACTGCCCTGGTTTTCTGTGAATCTTTTATACTTTTCTTCAAATTTTCCAACATGTCATAATAGTACTTTCCATAAACTCAATCAAATCATCATGCCTTTTTTTTTCTTTCCCTGGAGAAAGCCCTCACCCAGGAGGCTCTCTGATCAAAGAGTCCAACGTGACTAGTTGCTTTCTGTGCATGCTGCATGGCAAACATGCTAGGATTGCCTTCTCCAACCTCCAATTTTTGGTTTCCCTCTATCCTGGATCATATATTTTCTTACTTCTTCATTTATTTTTTTATTTTTTGCCATACAACGTCCTCGAGTACATTCCTAAGAATGGGTACATTGGAGGTAAAGTTTTTGAATTTGAATTTGTAAAGGTAAAAATTTTGAAGCTGAAAAATGTCTTTATTCTATTTCACATTTGTTGTCTACTTTGGTTGTGTATTAAATTCTAAGGTGAAAATCATTTTCATTCAGAATCCTGAAGGCATTGTTGTCAAGTACTGTGAGGAGTTTTGAGGTTTCACCCTACTTGCAAGCTAACAAATTAGCCTGCTGCAGTTTCATGGACGCCAGTAGATGACATAAGACTCCTGCATCAGTGACAAAGGGCAGTTTATTACTCACAAAAATGGCAGAGGTCAGGATATCAGCAATTGTGGGTACTGATTCTCTTAACCTCAATTCTCACGGGGTCATGTAAAGAGAGCCAAATGACACCTGCACACAGACACACACACAGACACACACACACACACACACACACACACGAGTTACATTACAAGAGAGGAACCCTGAGCTTAAGGAACCCAAATCTTTTATAATGGAAATATCTGCCTTTGCTCTGGAGAAAAACACTATCTCTATCTTCCAAGGCTGTTCCCTACAAAATGTGCTTGAGAAGATAGTCCAAGAAAATCTTCGAGTCAATGCCATGATCACGAGGCATTCAGACATGCACAACACATGATAAACTGTCTGCCAGAAAAGGTTTCATTGCCTTCCAGCCTCCACCACCACTCCTGAGCTGTCTGATATCAGTGTAATCATTGTCTTTAGTTTGTTACCATTTTTTTCCCTCCCTGGAAGCCTTTAAACTATCTCTTTATACCTGGTCTTCTGATTTTTCCAAATTCCAATTTAGAAACCCTTACATGCTATATTTCTGGAGTTGTTTTTTTTTCCTATACTATTTCTTTGATTGTTAGATGGTTTCTTCCCCTTTGTACACCCTGATGGAATTCTCTAGATGTCTTTTATTTGTTGGTTTGCTTTGTTCTCTTTCAGGTTGGAGGATTTCCTCAAATGTCTAATAACTTATGGCTGTAAGTGTCCACTTGAGCATGAGACACCAAGGCAGCTAGAAATTCCGTGTGCTTGGGCAGGGCATGCCATCCGGTGAGCTGAACCACAGGGTGGTCAAAGGGGATCTGGCCTTTTAGTGGGGGGATCCCCATAGTCAGTGTTGGTGGGCATTTGCCCCTCAGTTTCTCTAGTTTCTCTAGAGAACAATCTATGAGTTTCCTGCCTGGGAGATTATGCCAGGCTTGGCTTTCTGGACATAGGGAGAAAAAGAGAGTGGAGGCCGCCACATTGCAGCAAGCGCATTTTCATGAAGGAGAACAAATAAATATTTCTGATAAACCAAAGCCTCTTGACATGGGTGTCCTCATAGTGGTCTCCTCTCACTCCTAGCCTCTCAGGGGCTGGGTCTTAGCTTAGAGCCTTAGATTTCTATTGTCAGGTAGGAGAAAATCCCCTAGAAATTGACTGAGTCAACAGGGGGAAGGATTCAAAACCTTACTCATTTGTGCTGATTGTACTCTGTCACTCAGACTCTGCTATTCTTTGTGGGTCTGTTCGAAGGGGCAAAACTGAGGCAGGACATCCTGAAGCCCTCAGGGCTACATTTCCATGTGGAGCTTTCTTCAGAAAATGGCTGCTACCCTTTTTATTTTTATATAAGCTGAACTTGACCTTGGCTTCTCGAGCTTCAAGGTGTTGTTTGCTCTTCTTTTTAAAATTTTTTTCCCCACAAAGTGTTTGTTTTATCACACTCACTTTCTGAGCATCTGGTTCATGTGCCTGGAAGACCCCCTGCCTCTCAGTAAACCTTCATTAAGTCTCTAATTAAGTTTCAAGGCCACCGCTATTACGCAGCCTTCTCTAGTCGTCACCTGGTGGGCACAGGCACTCACGCAGCAGGAAAGCCGGGATCTCTCCTGACAGCGCATCTGACTTACTCCCTCGGAATCCGAGGCTGGAGCCTGGGAACCCGTGCCTAAGTGATGCTGGTGGCCTACTAGTCGACAGGGGTCTGTGCGCCCTCACCTTCCACGCCTAATGCCTGGATCTGGGGTTCTGATGCCGTAGGACACATGGCCCTGATGCCAACCACCTGCCCGTTTGAACCTCTGCTGGCCCACCACCCTGGCTGGACAGAGCCGGAACATCAGACCTTGAACTTGGCCTCATCACTCAGCTGTGGCCCTCCCACCCCGACTCTTCCCTGTCCTCATACTTGCCTCCTGGTCTCGGGCTGGCCATATGGACTTACCTGCCCTTGCCAAGGCTCCTGTCCTGCCACCACCCACACACCAAGTCCTGACATCTTCCCACTCTGCCTGGACCGTTCCAATGCTGCCTGTGCCCCAGGTCCCATAAATGGAAAGGATTATCTTGGGTGGAGCAATGTTTGGTCTAATGAGAGATGCAGACAAGGACCACTGAGGAGGAAGGGATGACTCCAGATTGGCATCTCAGGGAGAGTTCACATTGAAATAGGATTTGAGTTAGACTTTTAGTGGAAGAACATGTTTGCATATTCATAGAGGAAGAGGGAGTCAAATCTAGAAAATATTTAACAAATGCCTCCTGCCATTACCATACAGGTACTATTACCAATACTATTCCTACTAATAACCATGTTTCTCATCATTGAATTCCTAATATAGGATAAGCAGAGCATATATATTTATTTACATATATAAATACGTAAATATTTACAGTTACATAATTATTTATGCATATATTTATTTGCATATATAAATATATATTTCTATGACTTTTCAACAACCCTACAAGGGAAGCATGATTATCCCCATTTTAGAGATGTGGAAAACAGAGGAGAATGGTTTCCCCAAGACCTCAAGATTACTAAGTACCAAAGGGAAGACTAGCAGCCCAGTCTCCTGGGGTTTCTTTCCATTTTTCAGCTTGTTCCCAAGCCTTCCCTGAAATGCTCTCTCCTCTGGGAGGAACTGTCTCCTCTCTGTCTCCCCAGGGAGACATATGCAAATAAAGTTCAACTCAAATCACACACTGCAAATAAAGTTCAACTCAAATCACACTCTCTCCCCACAGCAGATAGACCGGCAGGCTCTTCCCTGGCTGGTGACCATTACTCTGGTAGGCGAGGTGTGGTCAATCGTGACGTTGATGATTCGGTGGCCACGACAGCTGTCCAAAGGGCAAGATGGCATGGTGACACTGCAGGATCATTTCCTTCCACACCCCTGCTTTTCATCCTCCGTGGCTTGCTGAGACACCTGCTCGGAGACTAAAAATACTCACAGTTCGATGCAACCCCAGATCCGAATTATTCTGTAAAATGTGTTAAGTGTTATTAGAGTTAGGCAGGCAAGAAAATATTTGACTTTTGTTGTAATGAAAGCTATTTTTAACATTTAAAATATAGAAAACAACCACACGTCTGCACTTCAGACTCCAATATTTGCCAGCATGCTGCAGTACAAAGGCCTCTAAGCACACACTACATGAAAATCTAGGTTTACAGCAAAGCAAATTAAAGGAGACTATTTGTGTACAGGGTGGCTTTGTACAGGAGTTCCAATAATTCAAACACCTGAATCCCAGGTCAAGCCCTACCGCTTACAGGCATAACCTCTCAGCACCTCAGTGCTCATCTCTGCAAGATGGAGAGATGTAGTATTAAGCTGTTGCCCCTGTCCCCCAAGGCTGTCATGAGACTCTGATGAGATACGGATTGTAAGCTGGGAGATGCTACAGAAAAGTAAGGTACCTTTGATGGGAGAAGTGGAGGGCTGGGCTAGGGGAGAAGTCTCTGTAGGCAAGTTTGTGAACAGTCTAGCCTCGGTCCTGCAGCGACTGGAATAGGAGCTGTTCCAAGATCCATTATCCTGCACAGTATCACCCGCAGCCCTGCTATTCAGTTAAACACCGCAGCTCCTGAGTACATTTTAATTTCTGATCATTAGTTACAAGATTTTCTTGTTAATTCTGATTCAGCAGATTTTGCTGAGACAGCTCTATTTTTTTCCCTTTTATTTTGGTCGCGCTGCACAGAGCCTAACCAGACAGACAATAAATCTGGGTGGCTAACCTCCCTCCCGGGAATGAATCATCTGCAACTCTGAAAAGGACACAGCCTCAGGGGTGGTGACAGGAGGGGTCCTCCTCCCAGGCTTCCTTACAGGCAACTCTGGGGGATCTTTGCGACTCTGCACCCAGGACACAAACCTGCAAGTAATTATACTGGAAGAAAACATAATGCCCCCCAAACCCCGCCCAATCCCGAACTTAACAGCAGGCAAATCAGGGGTACAGGGGCTAGGAAGGAGGGACAACTCATGACAACTCAGCAAAATAAGCTTCCTGACTTCTGCCTCTTTTATTAGATCACAGGTATCATGTGACTGAATTTTGCTGTAGATTTATCTAACCTGGGAGGCACCAACAGAATTTTGCAACCAGCAACATTGGTATGGGGACCTGCACCCTCCTCCTCCTCTCCTTCCTTCCTTGTGCCTAGTTGCTTGCCTATGGCCATTGGCAAAGATAGATTTATTGTCCTCCTTTCTGGTAGGCGACCAATCCACACCACCAACCCTGAACCTCGGAAAATGATGAGCTTGTCCATACTAAATTGTTTTTCTGGTTGTAATACCTTTCCCAGGGACCAGTGGTATTTTTAGACATTATTATTAATAACAAGAGCTAACACTTCTGGAACATTTACTATGTGCTGGCCACTCTTCTTAACCCTTTCGGTGTATTAACTCTCTTCATTGTCATATCAACCCTACAAAGTAGGTGTAATCATTACAGTATCACCATTTTACAGATGGGGAAACTGAGGCACAAAAGATTAAACAGCTTTCTATAGTCACCCACATAGTAAGTGGCAGAGCTAGAATTTGGTCCCCAGTTCCAGAGTCCACGCCCTTAGCAACTGTACTTTATTGATGAAACCTTTTTGCCTCAAGATACTGCTGGAGTGGCCTGGTGCAGTAGCAGGATAGCTAAGTCTCAGGGGGAGAGAAAGGGCCTGGCTAAGACCAATGACAGGGATGGGGCTGGAACTGGAGGAACAGACCTCACTGGTTGGCTGAGAGGAAGTCCCATCTAGTGGATTCTAATGCAGGTCAAGAAGTAGTAACCCAAGCAGGCAATCTACACCATGACACAAGGTGGAAGCTGTCCCAGACCAACAGGCCATGCAGGGCAAGTAACCCTCAGACGTACAGGCATCAGGAACAGCTGCTAGCAGGCTACAAGTCCCAGGTTGGGGCCCTAGCTGAGGTGGGCTTGGGAGCAGGAGTCAGTATTAAGTTAGGTGACCCTACCTCACACCATATACAAAAATTAGCCCAAAATGGATCAATGACCTAAATATAAAAGCCAAAACCAAAAACTCTTAGAAGAAAACATAGGAATGATTCTTCATGAACTCAGATTTGGCAATGATTCCTTAGATATGACACCAAAAGCATAGGCAACAATAGAAAAAATAGGTAAATTGGACTTCATCAAAATTAGAAGCTTTTGTGCATCGAAGGACATTATCAAGAAAGTGAGAAGGCAATCTACAGAATGGGAGAAAATATCTATATATCATATAAATCATATATCTAATAAGAGTTTAGTATCCAGAATATATAAAGAGCTCCTACAACTCAACAACAAAAAGACAACCCATTTAAAAAATAGGCAGAATTAAATAGATATTTCTCCAAAGAAGATATATGGCTAAGAAGCATATGAAAAGATGCTCAACACCATTAGTGAATATAAAAATGCAAATCAAAACTATAATAAGCTACCACTCACTAGGATGGTTATAATTTTTAAAAAAATGTAAATTAAAAAACACAGAAAATAAGTATTACCAACGATGTGGAGAAATTAGAACCCTTATGTATTGCTGATAGGCATGTAAAATGGTTGAGCTGCTGTGGAAAACAATTTGGTGGTTTCTCAAAAAGTTAAACACAGAGTCACCATTTGACTTAGCAGTTTTACCCCTAGCTACATACCCAGAAAAAACTGAAAAAAGCTACTTAAGCAAACACACACACATGCACATTCATAACATCACTATTCACAGTAGCCCAAAGTGGAAACAATCCAAATGTCTATCAGCAGCTGAATGGATAAACAAATTGTGGTGCATACATAAAGTGGAATATTATTCAGGCATAAAAAGCAATGAAGTACTGATACTAGTTACAAAAGGTCTCATATTGTGTGATTCCATTTATAAGAAATACACAGAATAGGTAAAGCCCTAGAAACAGAAAGCAGGTTGGTGGTTGTCAGGCGCCGGGGAAGGGGGAGATGGAAACTGCTTACTGGTACAGGATTTGCCTTTGGAGCGATGAAAATGGTTTGGAACAAGCTGGAGGTGGTGGCTGTGCAACAGTATGAATGTGCTAAAGGCCACTAGATTGCTCACTTTACAAAGGTTAATTTTATGTTTCGTGAATATTACCTCAATATATTATAAAAGGAGTAATTAGGACCTTAGAACAATCCAAGCATCAGGCAGGGACTGAGACAGGTACTTAACAGAGGTATAAACAAGGTGGGGGGCAAGTCTTCCGTTCCTGGCAGCAGCCCAGTTATTGGCTGCAAAGGCGACCTCATGCTAAGCCTGGCCACACAGGGTCAGGGTCCCGGAGCAGGCTTAGCCCTGGAAGGGGGGCAGGGTCCGAGCCAGCAGGGCAGTGGACTGTGTGCAGCTGGGCAGAGAGGAACCTGGGACTCCCTTCCCAGTTAGCAGCAGCTGCTCCAAAAGCCAGTGACCAAGGAATTTGACACAGCCCGGCATCTCTGGCCTCTCTCTCTCTCAGGTTGTCCTAGAAGCCTGGGGGTTTAGACTGATGCATTTGGCTGGTGATGAATCTGAATCACAAAGGAACAGCGGGAGGGGTGGGGAAGGAGGGAATGTTCTGTTGTTGTTTAGAAAATGAACAAAACAGCTGGAGGTAAAGCTTTTGTTACAGGCTGCCATCTCTGATTCATGCGTCTTTATAATCCTGACTACAGTTCTCGCCAGCCAAGAGGAGCGGTTATTCCCTCTCTTGCTGCACCCACCAGCATGGGGTTTATTAGAAGCAGACGACCATTTAGCAAGGTCAGGGGTGTGCGCATCATTACGCAGGACAGGCCGCTGTCTGCTTGGAGAGCCTCTTCCCCACCTTGGGTGCCCGAGGAGGTGTGTGCAGAGAGGCCAAGGCCCAGCTGAGGAATTCTGGGGCTCCAGGGGGAACCCCTGGCTGCTAGCAAGGACGGAGTGTCCAGCCTGAAACACGCATGGAGGATCAGCCTGGACTGAGAGATTGGGGTCCTCCAATTTCCCTTGTCACCATCAGCTGGGAGTAGCAGGAAAGGAGAATTTGTGAAAAGGAGCAGGGGGCCTTTGACACCCCTACCCTATGTTTCCACTCTCCCCCACTTCCTTGATAACGTCACTGCTTCCTCCTCATTACCCTCTGGTCTGTTTTTTGCCCACAAATCTCTCCAAATTCGTCAACTATTTCCCTACCCAAATTCTAATGCCGTGGCCAAGCTGGATGGCTGTTGGTTTCGGGGTGGCCCCACCCCCTCTTCCTGTGACTGCCCAGTTTCTGCGTGTTGGGCCCAGCCCCTCCGTCCCCCTTGGAAGGGCAGTTTGCCTGGTTTCCTTTTGAGTTTTTTCTGGACAGCCCAACCGGAGATGCCCTCCCTACCTCTGAACAATCCAGGACCTGTTTGTGCCGGTCTTTAAAGCTTATCCTGTTCTGGTTCACATTATGGTTATTTCTGGACTTCTCTTCACCCCGATTACTAGGCTCTGTGGATCCACCTCTGATCATCTCACCTGCACAGGGCCCAACACGTGGGAGACCGCAGGTGTCCATTGGATGAATGGATAGAAGAATGAACGAATCCTTCCTCCAGAACACTGCTGAACCATCTAGGAATTCCTGTGCCACCAACTGTGTCCCATCCTGCAGAGAACCCTTCTATAGAGTCTCGTTTAGAAAGTGGGTGAGCAGGAATAGGGCAGAGGCTCTGGGACCAGGAGTGCACTGCTCCCCAACCCACGCCATCACAAGGGGCAAGGCCTAGATAGCAAACACAGACGGAGGGGATGGATTTATTTTTATAAAAACTGAGACGAGTCAGTCCTAGGTATGCTGGGACTTCAGGGACATAAACCATTGGGGAAGGGCAGAGAGGCAGGACCCATGGGAGGGAGAGGACAGGTGGCAGGAGCTTTCAGGGCACAGCAGCTTCCCAGTTCCCGTCGTCCACCTGGGTGGCAGGGGTGTGCCAGGTGGGACTGGGAGGCTGGGGTCAGAGCCGGGCACCCACCAAGTGAGCTGGGGCTCTGGATCAGGGTCCTCTCCCAGCACAGGCCCTGGAAGCCCACTCAGGATGGATGGCAGACACTCGTCTTCATGACCCAAGCATCACACAGGCCCCCACAGATGGGACCAGGGCAGACACCTGATAAGGGTGGGTAGCCTCACTCCTGACCTGGGGTCTAAG
>CAUYRT010083301.1:0-34659 GCA_963574885.1 Lepilemur ruficaudatus
TCTCCAGACCTTTGTTTCTAGGGAATTGGGGAACTCAGACTCAACTCTGACCTTTCTTCCCTATTGTGATAGCCTTGAATAAAATCTGCTTTCCTTTTTTAGCATTGTATGGTACAATTTTTGCTTTGACACAATATAGAAAGAAACAAAGTAGATGATATATTTTTTTTCTTTTACACAAATGCAATCCTTTTTATAATGATCAGGAACGAAAATGGAAGCTGGATGCAGCATTAATAATTTTAAAATTTTACTGAGCACAAATATTGTAATCTTTTCTTGAATGTCCCACTTAGAGTTTTACTCATATATTGGCTTTTAAAAGACAAGCACCATTTTTGTTTATATGATTGCTTGTCTATTTATTTCAAAAATTTCAGACTGATAGTGGCCACTTTGAAATTTTGGTTAACCATTTAACATTAACCACACTTTTTACATCTCAATGGCAGACCTGCCTAGTAAGGTACAGTGACAGATTTTAAAAACAACTGGCGATGACTTCATAATCTCTCAAGATTATGAGAAAATGTAAAATATATGGATTAATAATTCGCTTAATAGAGTTTGGGAATTTTTCAGATTTTGTGGGTGTTCTATTTGTAACTCTGCCCTGTTTTAACACTATTATTTTACCAAAAAAAAGGTGCATTTAAAATATATATTTAGAATAAGAAGTATTCTATTCATGGAAAGGACTTTAGCAATAGTTGGTCTTCATACATTCCTGGATGAGAAAGTTCATCTGCACAACGCTTAGGTGACTTTCCCAAGCTCACACGGCTAATGGAGTCAGCAGTCAGCTGATTGGATTATATTATATTTCAGTTTTGTCTCTAAGATCATTACATTTTAATTTCCCTTCATACAGCAGTTTGCTAATTCATTACTTCACTACATTTTAATCTTCTTTTGGGTTGCCTCTAATATATTTACATTGTTTTGACATTTATGCAACTACTATTAAATGCAGCATTTGAGAGTCAGACCATTTTTCATACTGTCCTGCACTATTGAAGAGCATAGTATTCTGCGATTAAACAGCTGCCATGTTTCAGCCTAGAGGCAGCTAAACTTCTATGATGACTAAGATGATCCCTGTTTATGTGACTTGTAATCAATTTGTAATTTTGGTTGAGTACAATGAGACATTTACATGAAAGCCCCAGATAGGGCACTGCGGTGCCTGGAGGCTGGGATTTGCAGGCAGTGCTCTCCAAGCTTTTGCCTGCAGGAAATACAAATGAGGGTATTTCCCTTCAGCAGCAGAAATTAAACTGCAGGAACTCTTGTTGATGCAGTTATATTTTAAGACAACAGCACTCAAAATGTCAGTCATGATTAATCATCATTATTATGATTGTCATTTTCAATCTATGGTTCTGTTTTCACTCCTCTGAAAAATAATTCTAAAAAAGGATAGGATACATTTGATTTTGAAACAGTGTGTTTAATGTCCTCAGTTCTGCAAGTAGAATAAGATCAAATGCTGAAGCTTATTTTCATACTTCCATAATTATAACTTTGTATATAGTTACTCAATACTTCTAAGCCTCAATTTTCTCACCTTTAAAATGGAAATAATGGAAAAAAAGTACCATCTACTTTTCTGGATTTGTGACCACGAAGTGATATAGTAAAGCTGAAAAAATATGAACTGTGAAAATAATACTGACATTGGTAGCATTATGAATGTGAGTATATGGAATGGCTAGATTGTAACAAAGTCTTATAAATGAAAATATAATTAATCATCCTTTAAGTTAGGGAGTATTGACACCAGCATTAAAATATATAGGTTATAATTCAAATCTGAAAGTACTTACTATGTTAGCATGTAGATTCTTTTTATTTTTTGTAGTTGGGAAGATCTACTTCAATATGGTTGGTTAACTCTGGCACTCTAGGAGAAAATTTTGTACATACATTGCTGGACTACACTGTCTGTTAAACCCTAATAATTTTTCTAGACACATGAATATGGGTATGTATGAAAATATGTATGTGTGTGTCTTAAGATGGGTGTGTTAAGTGAACCATTAATTTATCAAATGGCCTTAGATCTGGACCGACTTAACAGTTTATTTAGCATAACTTTTCAATTGCAACAATTTTTGGTCATTTACTCCGTATTAGGCATTATTTTAAGAAATTATATTCTGACCTCTACTTGAATTTTTCCAGTGACCAAATCTCATTATTTCTGTAGTAGCAGTAGGATTGCTACTGTTCACTTCCAGTTTCTATAAAAAGGAAAATTAGAGGAAGCCTTTATTTCTTCAACCCAACATAGACACTGATGCATGTTTTATAATGATTGAATGAATCCACTGGATCCAGTATAAATTTAAACTAAATGAAAGGATTCATTTAGATTTAAATGAGAATATATATCTGGACAGATCTGTAAATATGAATGTGTCAGAGCTAGAAAGCTATAATTAACAAGTTTTCCCTTTTTAAATTAACAGAAAGGTTTACCTCAACATTTTCATTCTTGATACACAAAGGTGCCTTTTCCAGGCCGTTATGCTTCCCCTAATACTCTGTCTACTACTTCCCAGGAGCCTATGCTGTTTCTTGTGTCACCATGCTATGACTCACTAAAGGCCATAATAGGTTCCTAAATTACGTGAGATGTAAGAGGGTCTCACAGAGCCAGGTAGTTGGCAGCACAATATGCCACTTAAGCTCCACTCTGTAGTGATTGCTCAAGAAAGAATTAAAAAGGCTTTCAAAGGAAGTCACCACACTAATTTTCAATCCCTATCTTATCTAGACTAGAAAATGAAATGCTTTCTTTCTCACACCACAGAAGCCGTATTATGATACTGAAATCCAGGATTGAACAATCCGTCTGTGAGTGGGTATAATGAGATTGTTCTGTGATGATGCAGGATGTGAGCTCCTCTGATCCCATTTGAACCTGAAATGTTTAGTTTCTCTGCTGAGAACTAAGAGACCCAGAGTTCCTTTCCCTTGCTTGACTGAGAACCTGACTGAGGCTGGTAAATTGCTTTCCAGTAGTTAGTAGCATAGCTTTCTCAAACTTTTCTCAGTCTTCATTTTTTTTAGCTTTATCCACCAGACATCCACATGTTTTATCAGGACAGAATTATATGCGCCTTGTTCACCATTACATCTTCAGGATCTAACATAATGTTAAGCACATGTACAACGTTTGAATGAATGAATAAATAAATGAATAAATAAAGTATCCAGTATGGTCAACTGGATGTTAATGGGAAGAGAGAAATGAGGACACTCCCTTCCTTAGGTCATATGGAACTGAAAGGTTTGAAGCATAGTAAAGGGAAAAGACATTAGCTATCTAAACATGGAAGTCTTAGATTGCATGACCTAATAATTTATGGTATAAAACAACACTTTTTAGAGTGCAAAAGGTTTCTGTCTGGATCAGACACTGGGACAACAGACATAAAACATGACCATTCAGGTTAAATCAAGAGTTATGGGCCTTGTAGATACAGAAGTATTTACTTGTGTTCAAAAGAATGTATAGAATTGGCACATTTTATTGAGGACCTATTCTATGCAATGTTGTGTTGGATACTGTTACAAATAATGTACAAAATTCCAATAAAATCAAAAGGACTTAATCATGAGTCTGTCTCACTCACAAACTATGAACCACAAACTAAGCAATGAAGGCTGGTCTTCTGTAAAGAAAAGTCATCCACTAGGTGAGAAGTGAGAGGACTGACTGCAAACATACGTAGGTTCTCATTCTCCAGATGCAGAGGTCAGTAGGACAATTCCAGGAAGCTCTATGGCATAAAATGGGGTTCAGACTTTCTACTCAAAGCAAACACAAGATTTATCATAAACCTAAAATTCTGACAACCAATTATGTTCATCCCTTAACTTTTTTCTTCTGAAAACAAATTCCAAAATAAAACCCAAGAACAGTTTTCTTGTTTACTACTCTATTGATAATTTGTGAATAGGAATGTCCTCATTGTTGAATTTGTGCTATTGATCCTTTTCGTAATAGAATAATAAATAGGTACATGTAAACAGTGCTTATTGAGGCCTTATCTGTAAGAGAAAATGCCACTGAGAACATTTAAAGCATTTTAAAAAATGTTGAATGGACAAACCTAAAGACAGAGATGTGTAGCATCTTCAAATGTGCCTTTAGTATGGTTTTTCTGTGTCTTTGAGGGAATGAGTCATATCGGATTCAACCTTGCATGTGCAGCTTTTCTTGGATTTCAATTAGTATTTGTGTCCCCAGAACCTAGAGTGCTCGTTCCTCCTGATTTGTCTTGGACAATGCTGACTTATGCCCCCGGTTTATTTCTCAACATTGTTACTTTTTAGAGGACAGATTATATACATGGTCACGTTACCAGAAGCTGGTAAATAACAAATAGACAATAAATGACTTGAATAAACTGATAAATGCATATCACATAGAGGCTCTAGTCCATGTCGATATTCTTCAAGTAATCTTCTTTTATTATTGAAGGTAGAAAGATTTCACACTCTTGGGCTATTGTTAATAATGTACAGGACATAGTCCCCTGAATAATCCATTCTGTATTATTAAATTAAATAACAGTTTGCTACTTAATAGCAAATAAAAATTTGCTATTAAATCAGAATGTCTTCCTAGTAAGAAGTATCCCTCACATTAAGTCAATGAGAAATATACAAACGCAAAAGTTACACCAATTTTTGCTAATTTTGGTGAAATTAAGGATCAGAGTTTTGAAACCGATGAGTAAGAAGGCAATGGAGATGATTCTTGTGGGTGTTAGAAAAAGAAAAGGTGGAAAATATGAATTTGTCACTTTGACTTCTGGACTGAGACTGCCTGAGACTTTCTGACCATAAGAAGAAAAAAAATATTTTCATCAACTCAGCAGGTTTATGCTTCTAGAAGATGTACTTGCATTTAGACTGAGATTGATGACACAAATTTCTTCTGATCTCCCAGTTCCCTCACCCAGATATTTTCTCTGTCTTTTGACTTTTATTTTTGTATCTCTCATTGCCTTCCCTTCTCAGGAAAGGCAGTATTGGCCTTCCAGCTGACATAGCGTTTTGGTCCAATTGGCTGTTTTCCAAGTGAAAATGAATCAATTGCCATTCTAGTGGAAAACAGTCTTTTGAGATTAGTTAGTGCAAATCATTATGCCAGAGTTTAATCTTGCCCAAAATAAAATAAAAATCCACAAACTGCCAAGATAAAAACGAGATTCCAAATCATTTAAGACATATCAAAGCGTTGAATCTTGGGACCTCGGGCCTAAAACTGATTTTGGCCTCCATTAGCACCCACAACAAGGGTGAAGAGAAAGAGGAAAAGCAAATGAGGCAATTAGGCACTGCATAATTGAGGGTTGCTCTAAATAGTTTTCCTAGTGGCCTGAAAAAAGTGCAGATTTCACATCCTGGAAATAGCCACCTCTGCGGTGCAATTGGGCCCTCAGCACATTAGTGAAGAAAAATTTGTTTGTCCAGACTCACTTTTTGTGCCTTGCTAGTCTTTACGTTGTAGATACGAAGTGTTATTACCCATTTGCTGTCTTATCCAAATGTCAACAAAAATACAATCTTAGACTAAAGCTTTTTTGTCCGTTTTCACATCAAAATATGCATGATTTCTGTGGAATACTTAGGTCTTTTGACATCCAATGACTTAGATGTTCATATTTTGGTACAGTAGTCTTCCCTTATTTGCAGTTTTCCTTTCTGCAGTTTCAGTTACGTGCAGTCAACCACAGTCAGATACTAGGTAAGTATAGTCCAATAAGATATTTTGAGAGAAAGAGAGCGAGTGCAAATTCACGTAACTTTTATTATAGCATACTGTTATAATTGTTTTATTTTATTATTGGTTATTGTTGTTAATACTGTGCCTAATTTATAAATTAAACTTCTTCATAGGTATGCAAGTATAGGAAAAAAACAGCATATTTAGGGCTCAATACTATATGCCATTTCAGGCATCCGCTGGTCTTAGTCTTACCATATATTCCTGAAGATAAGGTGGGACTACTGAATTGCCTATCGCAATGTCTGGAAAAATAGGACACGAAGTAAGTGGAATTTCTATTTTCTTCCTCAGGCTAATCTCATGAGTAGACCTGTCCTGAAAATAGTTTTGTTTTTTTTTTTTTTAAATCTATGTTCAAAAGTCTTATTTAAATGTTGAAAAAATATATTTTTTAATGAAATCCATTTTTGAAACAATAATATATCTGAGAATCTCTCTTCTTTAGACATTGTGTAAAAGTTTCTGGATTCTGGGCCTAGGGTCAGGTTGGGTATTGTCAGCAAGAAAGCCAGGGGCAGGGAACACTTGTACTCTCATCCCAGGCTAGATGTGTGGGCATAAATTACATAACTGTTCTGTGTTCTCTGGGGGAGGACCAGTTCTCCTCCCCCAGGCAAAGGCACAACACTGGGTAAAGAATCCAATGCGCTTATTACCTAGTCTCACTGACCTGATTTCTCTTCCAGAAACACACTGTGCTCACTCTGGCCTTTGGGATCTTGTAATTGCTATCTGCTCTCCCCGGAACGTTCTGTTTCCAAAACACTGCAAGTCAGTAACATCTTACTATTCAATTATCATCTCAGATATTACCTCTTCTGGATTTTGTTGTCTTCATACACTAATTTCTTTGAAAAATTACCTTACTGATATATTATTAAACAAATATATGTTGAGTGACTACTATGCAACCAGTACTGTTCCAAGTTTCCAGAATAGAGGGATTAAAAAGTAATGATGTCCCTGCCATTAAGGAATTCAAATTGTATACACAAGATAAGCATGTGAACAAATACTTGTAGGAATAAATTAAGTATATTTAATTTAATTAATTAACTAAAAGTAGCCACCATAACTCTGAATCTAACTCTCAAGAATGTAGAAATTGGGAATGCTTGTTTAACGAGGTAAAGGTCAACTCTTGAGAAAATTGTGTTTAAACTTGGATCTGAATTTGTAAAAATCTTGGAAATGAGCACTGCAAGAAGAATGCACAGGAAGTAAAAAGGGTTGACAGAATTGAGAAGGTGAATAAAAGCCAGTGAATGAGTATAAAAAGGTGAGTTCTGAGCATTTGACAGAGGCCAGATGGTGTGAACCTTGAAGGACTTAGTAAGGAATTTGATTTCATCCAAGTTTAATGGAAAAAATGAATATCTTTAAGAAGGGAAATAATATGCTATTTATGTTTTTGAATGATCCCTCTGGCTGCCTTTGTGAAGGATCCATGTAGGGTGTTACATTAGGATAATTAACCACAGATTTGTTGTAGCAACAAATAAACTATACAATTTCAGTGGCTTCACGCCACCAAAGTTTATTTCTCAATGAAGCAGAGGCAAGTGATGAATCATCAAAGATACGAGCTTACAGCCTTCTCATCACATGGCAGTGATGCCACGGCAGGGAACTAAGAACACAGTAATGCATCAGATGGGAAGTGGAAGTGATATATAATAACTCTCACAATTTTTTGTTGTTTGTTTGATTTTAGAGACAGGGTCTCACATGGTCACCCAGACTGGAGTACAATGGTATGATCACAGCTCACTGCATCGTGGAAGTCCTGGGCTCAAGCGATCAATCCTCCAGCCTTGGCCTCCTAAAGCACCAGGGATTACAGGCATGAGCCACCGCGGTCCCGGCCTCTGCTCACAGTTCTATTTGCTAGAACCCAGTCAAGTATTCAACTTAATGACAGTAGTACCAGGGAAATACAGGGAAGCAACTGATATTCCATGAGCACTAACTGGACATGTCAATGAAGGGGAAAAAAAAAAAAAATAGCCAAGAAGACATGTTAGGAGGAAGTTCTAGAATTAGAATAAGTAAACTGGAAGAAAAGAGATTATGATTAAAAAGGGCAATATTTAAAATTGAGATTTTTTTTTTTTTTTGAGACAGTCTCACTCTGTTGCCCGGGCTAGAGTGCCGTGGCATCAGCCTATCTCACAGCAACCTCAAACTCCTGAGCTCAAGCGATCCTCCTGCCTCAGCCTCCTGAGTAGCTAGGACTACAGGCATGTGCCACAATGCCCGGCTAAATTTTTTTTTTCTATATATTTTTAGTTGGCCAATTAATTTCTTTCTATTTTTAATAGAGACTGGTCTCGCTCTTGCTCAGGCTGGTTTCAAACTCCTGACCTTGAGCGATCCACCCACCTCGGCCTCCCAAAGTGCTAGGATTACAGGCGTGAGCCACCGCGCCCGGCCGAGAATTTTGTTTGTTTGTTTGTTTCGGTAAAGTAGAACCATAAGACTGGATTTCTAAGGAGGAAAAGATCATCACTACGAAGGAGATTTAAAAAAACTGAAAAGTCATCTATGTGAATGTTGAAGTTTCCTCTGCTTACGAAAAGTAATAAGTATTTCCTAAATCATCATTTTTTCTAAACTTTTATTTCTATTTTAAGATGAACATTTAAAAAAGCTTTTTTTTTTTTTTTGGTAATACACTCCCTTTCCATTTTGGCTTAAATTTTTATAGGTGAAAACATTATTTTTCTCTTTCTCTCTGTTGAATTTTCAATTTTTGTTATACCTTTAATGACCATTCATCTTTTGCCCACTTCTACCCAGTTATATTTGTGTTAAAGTATCGCACTTATCTGACACTTTATGGAACAGTGATTATCTGCCTGCCTTTCTTTCTTCCTTCCTTTCTCTCTTTTCTTTCTACATTTGTTTATTTATTGCCTATTATGAGCCTATTACATGATGTAAGAAAAGAACTCAGGAGGCCTTCATTCTTATTTTAGTTCAGCTTCTTACTTTCTGTGTTCATTCAATGATATTCAAGAGATTTTTTTCTTTTTTTACACTCTTTGTGCAAGTTTCTGAGAGAACAGTTAAACGGGATAAAAGTGTTTTCAACAAGAGTGTCTTCATTGAGCTTAAATTCAGTTGGAAGGAAAAGGGATGGAAAACAACAACAAAACCACAACATTAACTCTTCATGGGGCATTTGTTGGAAAGAATGAGGAGTTGTAAACAGGCACAAATTAAATACTTATAGATTGTATAAAATCATTTATAAATACAAAATAGGTTTCTGTTGTTCAGCATTCAATGACTTGTATTTTGCTTTCTCTATAAATCCTTAAGAGTTTTGAGGATTATTTTCAGCAGTATGAGATGGTAGACTCCTCTAAGAGTAGTTTCCTTCTTTCAGGGGTCCTTAACCCATTAGGGGTGCATTTAGTGCCTGTAACAGTGGCATAGCCT
This sequence comes from Lepilemur ruficaudatus, assembly GCA_963574885.1. Taxonomy (NCBI): domain Eukaryota; kingdom Metazoa; phylum Chordata; class Mammalia; order Primates; family Lepilemuridae; genus Lepilemur; species Lepilemur ruficaudatus. The sequence continues at coordinate 9,251 of CAUYRT010083301.1, forward strand.
CACTTTTCACAGGTCACAGGCAACCTTGACCCACTGCACACTGCTCTTTTATATTTAGCAAGTTTAACCTTTCTGGGCTCCAAATTCTCTGTTAGGAAAATGAGATGTTGTTCTATTTAGCTTCCTCTTGTGTAAATATAGTGTTTATAATTTCTGAGACCTGTGGATGAGAAACAGTGAAAAAAAAATACTAGGAGTTATAAATAAAGTGTAAGTGTTCACAATGAGGTCACTGAGAAAGGAATGGAGAAAGGGAGTTAATTATTCTTATCATGTCTCTAGCAAGGGAAGCTTAAAGTTGGAAACTATTTTGACATTTATAATAGTGTTTCTCTCTATATATTGTGTCTAGTATTTCAGTTTTTTTAGTTTTCTGTATATGTGCCCTAAAATATAAGACAGTAAAACATCAAATTTTATTTTTTTGTAAGCATGGAATTGAAAAATAAACATTTTAGGAAAATATAGTACTTTTTCTATAAGAAACAAATGTTTCTTGGTAGTTTCATTGCCTTACTCCAGATAAACTTCTTACTCCTATAACAATTTTATATTCAGTCAAAGAGACTGAAATCAAAAATCAAGTAAACCAGGCGTGGCGATGCTTTGTTCACCAAGAATCAAACTTGACCTTATTCAATCCTAGAAACTGTCCCTTAGTTAAACTTGGCTTACACGGACAGAAAAGGTCAGAACCTCTGTTTGATTTTTCTTTGTTTTTCTATTCTTTCAAAGACCCTAAACAGAGTTCAGGACTTCAGTTATCTCTTTTCTTTTACGAAAAGGTTCTTAAAAGCAGCTTTTAACTAATTCATTTCTGATAAAGGTTTGGTTGTTACTGTTGTTGCTACTGCTGTTCCTATTTGTTAATGGATTTTTATTATGTAAAGATATAGAGCTCATTATATATTATATTGCCATAATTATCATATTGTATATATCATTTATGTTCTTATATGAAGTATATGTGTCATATGAATTAAAAATATACAAAAATATACATTTTAAATGATCTTTGTTATTATTCTATTTTACTTAATGTCCTTATTTTGTTTCTATTGCTTTTCCTTCATAATCTTTGACCTAATCATAATCAGTACAAGATACACTCCAGATAAATTCTTACTCAAAAAAGTGAAGATAGTATTATTTCTATTTTTCCTCATTGGCATTGTGAAAAATACCTCCAAAGACAGAGCCACTCACTTTGCTTAGTTAAAGGAAGAAAGATCAACAAGGTCAATCTTAATTCGTAGGTAGCCAATTGAATTATAAGTGAAATGATTGCTTCAATTAAATATAAATTCTGTCCATAATTTAGCTCAAGAAAAATGCTAGAATAGTGATAGTGCCACCTTGATTTAAAAGAAAGTTGGGTGTCCAGGTTTTGAAGAGTTTTGTGAAATGATGTTTTCTTCTTTTAAGGTTGGTTCAGTGTCTATATGAGAGCACTTAGGAGGTTGTACGCTTTAAACATTTTGCTCAGTGATAAAAAATTTTGCTTCTATTTAGTAAAAAATCTAAAAGTAGATTTTAAGAAGAACAAATGCAAATAGAATATCTATATGAATAGTGGGTCAAATAAATTGATATTAATTTAGACACAGTAAATAAATCAGGCAGTAGTGTAGAACAAAAAATATTATTCACTAATAAAACTAAGTATAGAAGTGAGTCAATGGTTTTCTGAGAAGCCTTTCAGCATTTTGAAATGTAGGTTTGATTAATTTGGAGAGATTCAGCAGAGTTACTAAAAGTCTAAGATTACTATTACCAAACTCCAGTAGTAAAAATAAATATTTTTGTTGTAATCCTCTTTAAAGTAAGGATAAATAATTAAAGTAGTTTATGCCAGGCATTGTTATTCCATTAGACTTCAGAACAAAGCTGTTAAGCAGTTATAATTACTCCTATTTTTTAGATGCAGAAATTAAGCAATGGTAGGTGAATTAACTTGCCAAAAGTCATACAAAAATGAGTAAAATTTAATACTAAACCTTGTTCTGCCCAAAATGTGTACTGTCGCTATATTTAAACCTCATAAATGTAGTCATAAGAGCTATTTGACTTTCTTACATAACTAGCTTGGCAATTCTCACCATCCAAGTTTTATTTATGGAGAGAAATGGTGTTAATATCGCAGTTATATGTTTTATTATTAAAGAAGTACAAAATGAAGCACCTTCATTTAAGAAACCATTTTTAAAATATAAATGTTATTTCCAATTATAAAAATTGGCCTAATTTTGGTCACTGTAAAAAGCTGAAAATCATAAGAAGAAAAAAATATTTCCAATAATTTTAATACTTACCAGTAATTACCATAAAGCCCTTAATGTATGTAATTTCAGTGTTTTTCTAGTTTTAGTGCAACAAAGAAAGCATACATTATTTAGTTTAGATAGTGTTCAGAGACATTTAATCCTATCTTAGGAAAAAATAATTTAATAAGTAGATCATGTTTGCAATTTTATATAACATTAATATAATTGATCTTATGAAAAAATAATTCTAATATAAACTCCTGAGTGGTAGAGACTTGATTCATTCCTGTGCTCTCACTGTCTGGTACCTAACATATAACACTCAATAACAATATTTTTATTTTATTTATTTATTTATTTTGAGACAGAGTCTCACTGTGTCGCCCGAGCTAGAGTGCCGTGGCATCAGCCTAGCTCACAGTAACCTCAAACTCCTGGGCTCAAGCGATCCTTCTGCCTCAGCCTCCCAAGTAGCTGGGACTACAGGCATGCGCCGCCATGCCCAGCTAATTTTTTCTATATATTTTTAGTTGGCCAATTAATTTCTTTCTATTTTTAGTAGAGACTGGTCTCACTCTTGCTCAGGCTGGTTTCAAACTCCTGACCTTAAGCAAGCCACCCACCTCAGTCTCCCACAGTACTAGGATTACAGGGGCGAGCCACCACGCCCAGCCAATAATAATATTTTTTAAAAAATGGATGAATGAATGAATCCATTTACTACACTATCTGACACATTCTTTAGGATAAATAACTTGAAGTTAAATCGCTGAGTGAAAGCACATGTATATTTATAATATTTCTTATTCATATTGAACATTTGCTTTCTAGAAAGATTATGTTGATTTTTACTCAGACTAGCAAAATACAACATATTACTTTTCCTTGATACTCATTACACTGAATATTAATATACTATCTCAAATTTGTAAAGATGATTTGAACAACAAAAATATTTTTTTTAAAAAAAGATTCTTTGATCATTTGTGAAGTTGAGAAATTTTTTCACTTATATACATAAATTTATGCCTATCTATATATATCCATTTTTTCCCATCAGGTTGCTTAGTCTTTTCTAGTTTATTTTATTTTTATTTACAAAAATAAGATATGAATGCATATGAAATACATTAAAGCAAGCCAGACCTTGAGATTTTATTATTAATACTACTATGTATATCACTTGTAAGTGTAACAAGTTTCAGTGAGTCTGTGCATATTTCAGATGAATTTTCAAATCTAGCAGTGGTTTTGGAGACCCTCTAATTTCACAATTGGTGTTAGAAATGAGAGCAGTCTCGTGCACCCTCTAAACCTCACAAGGTCTGTGTAATTTCTCACTCCTCTTATCACTTATTAATCCTAAGGTTACCCTTAGAATTTCTCTGTACTGGGCCCAAAGCATTAAAAAAAGCGCTTCAGTTAAAACCTTATCAAATTATCCTAAGTTGTGGATGCATTTCTTTTCTTCTGGGACCCTAAAAATTGCAACATCTTTTAGTCTTTCTTTTTTAATTCAATATATATTATTAAGAATTAATTTTGGTGTGTTATGTGTAATAGGTATGTTATTCATTACATTTTTAAAAAGTTAATCATCATTTTCTATAATATTAAGAAAAGAAACTCTAAACTTCTTTTGTAGTAAAAGAAACACAAATACACAGTCATACATATATGTGTGTGTATCATTCAAATCTGTTCAGTTGAATACTCTAAACATGCTTCTACCCTTTGCCAGGGCTTTATGACTTTATACATTGTAATTTAATTTACATTTTTCAAAGACATATCAATGTAAGACTTTCCTTATTAATATTAATTTGAAAAATATTGCAAATTCATGAGCATTTATTTACTTTGATGAATTTAAAAATTATATAATTTAAAAATATATGTAATGTTTAAAAATGTAAATATATCCAGTGACTGGGTAGGTGAGTGAGTGAGGAAAAAAACAAAAAAGAAAAAAAAAGAAAAAGAAAAAAATTTAAATACATATAAACTTTAAAAATTAGGATTTTGAGACAGCTATAATTTATGCTATTTGAATGTTCCACCAGAACAAGAATAAATCAATTACAATTTTTCCCAAATTTACTCATAATTTTCAATGATGGTTAGTATAATTCTTCATAGAAATCTTAACTATTTGCTATCAAATTAATTTATACACATTTCCATTTTGACTGCTTTGTGACTATTCAAAATTTCTGGAATATAATTTTAAATAAATAAAAAGGGTTGTTACGCATATTTTTAGCCAAATATTAAACTACCACATTGTTGTAACTATTTAAGAAAAGTGTATCTCTCTCTTTAAAAAGAACTATTTTTCCCCATTTAAATTTTTCTGATATATCTCTCAGGCCACTGTTAAATAATGGCAGTGTTGGATAGCATTCTTATCTTCTACTGATTTTCAACAAAATGCCTGCGTTTTTACATTATCATGTTTAATATTGATTTAAAACAGATCTTTTACGGTGTTAAAGAATTCCCTAAAAGCTTTTACAAAGAAATGTCGGATTTCATGAAGATTTCTCTCAGCATTTACTGAGAAAATCCTATGAATTTCCCCTTTGATTTATTTATATAATATAGTATATTCAGAAATGGTAATAACATTAAAAAAAGCTTGAAAATTTTTGAGTACTCACTATGAGCTAGACATCGGCGTAAGTGCTAATTCACTAACATTAAATCTTTCTGGCATTTCTGGAACAATGTTAATTGTGTTCTATTTTAATATATGGCTTTGTTATATATTTATTCTTTTTAGGATTTTTTTCATTTCAACAATGAGTAGGAAGTTAGATATTGAATATTTTTCTCAAAAGTAATTCAATTCAGAAACTATAAACAAATTATCATATGTTGACCTTAAAAATGCTTTTTACATGCTGATCATTGCCTTAATATTCTCTTTCCCAATGACTGTTTTCATACTTTATCTGTATTTCAGACTCAAATTAAATTATATTTAACTGAGGAAATATGTTATACAGGAGAATGTGATGTGGTGAGCATAGCTGGGTGGTGTTAGCAGGAGATAAGTAAGGGGTCTCTTGGACAAGAATATCTAAGGAAATTGAGGCTTACCAGTTCAACTCAACTACCTGCCTCTCAGGTTGTTCCCATACACCAACCCTAATGGCCTAAAATCTTTTATATTTAAAAGGTTAAAATAAACGCTACATAAAAATCCTGGAATATTTAAATCCTTACTTCCACTAATTTTCTCACTTCAGTGTTTTATCACAACATTGTCTATGGCATCATCGGAGATGCTCCTGTTAATAGTGGTGGCAGCACATTAAAAAAACAATGAAGTGGAAGTGCTGGCATCTGTGTCAGCGCTCACCCCAGCAGTGGAAGTGTATCCTCATTGTCCTCGTATGCCCTTGGGACAGGGAGAGGGGTCACTGCACTTAGCCTCAGACAGTGTTCACTGCAGAAGCCAGTGCCTTTGTTGGATATTACTAGTATGTTGACCACATTTTACCTTGGCAGACAATGAAGCACTTATGAGAATAAATACCTCGAAAAAATAAGGAAGAACTGGTGATAACCAAAATAATGAGTTTGCACGGAACTGTAAGGAAGCCTTTAAATATTTGACTCCCTGACATATTTGAAAGAGTAGGAGGAGATACAGCTGCGTAAATGCTCTTGTGTGGCTGTAATGCTTCACTTATTATCCCTATGATTCTGTGTTCTAAGAAAAGAAGGTTACAGGTTGAGACTATTGGACTTTGGCTTGGATCCCTGCCCTATCAACAAAAGACCAAAACAGGATATATTTAATAGAAAGAGATTTGGGTGGTACAATTATAAATGTTAAAAATTACCTATAAAACATAAACTAAATACTATATACATGTGTGTACGTACCGACCTACACACATAGCTACAATTTCAAAGTATTTATGGTATTTAGAATTGAAAAAAAATGACGGTACAAAATACCCTGTCGGAGGTCTACTAAAAAGCTAAAATTCCTCTTTATTCGTGATATTTAGAAGTAAATATTCATAGTAAGGAAAGAATTTAAAGCAGATTGAATGTAATGAATACAGGTTTCCCTTAGGCTTTGTTGCATAATCCCAGTTGTAGAGAAGGAACATAAATAACAAAGACAAGTTTCGGTTTTCTCTCTGAATTTTAAAAACTAAAAAATCTCAGTGCCTTATTTGGATAATATGAGGGAGCTGAACCTCTAAAATTATCTTATTCAATGATTTTAAAAGATATAAGAATGAGTTTAAATATGGTGAGAATGGCAATTTCTGAATAAAATAGAAGGATGGTAGGTAGATGTGTAGGTAGGTGGGTATGTATGTGGTAGGAAGAGAGAGAGACAGCAAAGTCACGCAGCATTTGGTTGGCATTGCTTTAAATACATCATAAGAATGTGAAATACTAGAAATGATAAACATCCAAGTAGCAAGTGTATGAATCTTTCTAAATGCAAAGTGTAGAAGAAAAACTTGGAAAGAAGCTCTGACTTGTGGGAAAGCTTAAGAAGATGTACAATCAGGAGACTTAGGACATCATTCCAATTCTGCTTATTAGAAAGGATCTTGGCTATGCTGTCAGATTGTGTGTGCATTACTGTGGAATCTTGAGCAAATTAATTAACCTCCTAAACCTGTTTTCTAATCTGACTAATGGGGATAATAACTTCAGGATTTTTGTGGGAATCAATTCGTATAATGCAAGGAGAACCTTAGACAAAGGCATTATGAAACATAATAAACACTCAACAAAGTGTAGCTAATAAAAAAAACAGAGAAAGTGAATTATGACAGATAACTTATCTTTTATCCTATCTCACTATAACCATTTTATAAAATTAAGGGATCAAACTAAGACTCTTAGAATACTAACTGAAGTTCCTTCTCACAATTAAAATATTATTTTATTAAAAATTTTTTAATCAAAAGACTCTTGTGTGTATATATGTATGTATCTGCATACCTGTGTGTCTGTGTGCGTGTGTGTGTGTGTGTGTGTGTGTGTGTGTGTGTACGTCTTTCAAGTAAGCAAGAGACAGTGAGAAAAAGAGCCTGGCTTTTTTTTTGGAGGCTTTTGGAAAGAAATCTGTATAAAATGCTGAGCAAATATCGTTTGCTCTATTGGTTCATATACACCAATGTTTGTGATTGTGATAGAGTTTATTTTCACTCTGCTGTTGCAAGTTAAAATTTATAGTAGGAAGTTGGACCAGACCAAACAATGTGTTAATAATGATGTCTGTGACATAAAGATTTTATTGTTTTGCTTTTGTTTACAAATAAACCAAGATGATATATCATACAGTCTTTTAATTGGAAATTATCTTAGCAACTTTTTTCAATCCAACTGTCATCCCATAATTTTCTATTTAAATTGTCTTTGCAAACATTCCTTACCCTATAATGGCCAGGTATTTAGAAGTGATGAATGCACTAAATGATGGTGTGCTTAAGTAGATTACATAAGAAAGAACAGCATTGTCTATAAGCTAAATAGAGGAAGAGCATTTTCAAAAGAAGGCTTTATTGCTAGAATGAGGATTGCTAAAATCCACAGTTCAGGAAATGTATAGTTTTGTCATTTTTTTAATAGCAGCTTTATCTCGGGATTTCTGAAAAATGATACATATTAAACATAAGCTGGGATTTTCAATATCCAATTAACTTTAAATACAAGTTGGCCCATTAAAAAACATAGCCTATTTAGCCTAGCTTTAAAGATATCCTATTTTTTAGTATAATATTAAAGGATTCTGCTGTTTCTTAGTCAAAGATGACACTCACTTGACAGTGTTATTATCTGTACATGAATGTGACTATTAAGTCTGAATCATCTCAAACTTTTCTACTGCTAATGTGTAGACTATTCCATGCGGCTGTTCTATTAGAGATACATAGATTGAGAGAATCTGAAAAAATACAAAGAAAGGAGTTGTTTGACCTATTACCTATCTGGTGCTCAAGTATTATAGGAACTATTCATTTTAGTTCAGTACCTTTCAACTTAATTCAATTTGATTCGAGTTGAGTCTATTCAACTTGATTTATTTAACAAATATTTCTGTGAAGGTACAATAAAACCCCAAAAAGTATCTTGGCTTTCAAGTGTTCTAGTTAAATACCGCTAGGACTAGGGGAAGGGCTTTAGCTCAAGTCTAACACAATTTGAGAAAACCTCTTAGAATAAGTAGGTGTCATTTAACTGCGGTTTGAAGGCAAATTTGGGAGACGGATCTTTGCTGATAAATAATCAGTTAAAATAAAACTCTGATTCTAGAGAGAGATGAGGAGTTCATAAATGGAACTTACCCTTGCAGATAAGAGAGGAGAAGCGGGACCACAGAGAGAAACTGTGTAAGACCCCAATTTTAACGGGCCAAGCGCAAGACAAGTAGTTATGCTTAGTGCAGGGCACCATTGAGAGATGAGGAAAGACCTGGAATGGTTGTGTTCAAAGAAAATAATGCTAAAGATATAGTAATGATTAAGTATGAAGAGTCTACAGAATGGTAAATAAACTTTAAAGCCTTGGCATTGGTCCAGGCTAGAAGATTAAGAGTCTAGAATCTTAGAGGCCTTTTGCACACTGGGTCTCTGAGTGTATTTGCTTCCAAGTTTCATTCATGCTGCTGCTCCATTTGGCCAAACCTACAGTCAAACAGTCTTTCAAATCCCAACATGTTCGATATTTTCTCCCGTCATTGCTACCCTGTGTGGCACATAGTTACACATGAGGCACTCAGTAAATATTTTTGATTATATAATTTAAATTATTGCTTCTCAAAATGTTTTAGCATCTACAGCCTGTGCTGTTGTTTCCAATGCATCTTTATTGTTTTTCATGTACTTTTTCTACATCTCAGAAAACTGTACAAATTTAAGATGGTATTATGGACTGAATTATGCCCTTCCCAAAATTCATGTGTTGAATCCCTACCCCCTAATAGAATATTTGGAGATGGAGACTTCTGGAGATTTAAGTGAGATCATGAAGTGTGGGGTGGGTGGGTGGGGGTTCTTATGGTGGGATTCATGCCCTTAAAAGAAACCAGAGATCTTGCTCTGTGTGTGTGTGTGTGTGTGTGTGTGTGTGTGTCTTTGTCTTTCCCTACATATATGAGGATACAGGAATAAGACAGCCTCCTGTAAGCCAGAGGGCCCTCCCCAGAGCCCAACCACACTGGCATCTTGATCTCAGACTTTCTGTCCTCCAGAATTGTGAAAAATAAATGTCTGTTGTTTGAGCTGCTCAGTCCATAGTATTTTATTATAGGAGTCTGTGCTAAGACAGGTGGAGAGTATATCTCCTACCTCTATCTGTCTATTGCCCTTCCTTTCCAAGTCATTACAGAGTTCTGGACAGGCAAATTATTATATGCTAGGGCAATTAGCCCACAGAAAAATCCATACCACACTGGAAAATATTTTTCAGAGACTGGCTTGAATTAATAATATGATACAGCCACTTTAAATAAAAGTTTGAAGAATGAAAAATCAAAACAAATTAATCATAACCTTACTATTTAGGATATCATTGCAAATAGCCATTTTAACGAATTTTCATTGCTGAATAGTATTTCAATACATAAATATTTAATATTGATTTATTCATTCCAGTATTTATGGACCTTCAGTTTTTTCCTAGTATTTTTGCTATTATTAAAAATGCTAGTATAAGGAATCTTAAGCATTTCTACTGCAGAATAAATGTGACGTTTTCTTCAAGTATGCTTTTAATAAAGTTGTTGAACCTTTAAATAAGGATCTTCAAGTTTATTAGATAACATCACTTTTTGTCCCATTGTTGTTTTGCCAATTTACATTCCCCAAAACAGTGAATAGGTACTCTAGTTGTTCTAATCAACTCTTGCATTATTGGACTTATTTTTAAAACTGCTGAGTGTAAAATAATATCTCATTGTGGTTTTAATTTGCAATTCCCTAATTGATGAGGTTGACAATTATACTTTAATTTCACTTAGTGAATTGTTTCCTCAAATACTTTTCACATTGTTTTAAGAGTATTATTTGGACTGTTCTTAATGCTTTAAAGGAATTATTTTTATATTTGGTTCAATTTCTTTTCAACCATGTGTGTTCTGAATACCTGATTCCAAATCATGGATTGGCTTTTCACACTGTTTTCGGTATGTTCGGATGCCAGTTTTAAGTGGTAGGATTTGTGAAATTTTGTGGTTCATTTTTGTGTGTGTGTGTTTTAACACAAACTTCCTAAAATCATAAAGGTGATTCCTTTGCCTATCATCTACAAACCTAAGAATTTTATCTAGTGTGTTGGATTATTTGCTGTTAACGTGTTTTCATTGTCTGTTCCTTCTAATGTCTCTTTGGCAACTAGAAACTGCATTTGCCGGAATTCCCTTTCCTACACAGATGCAGGACACTTGGCTAGTATGTGAGATTTAGAAAGATCTCTAAGTAAGTGGTTGAGAACCATTTGCTTTGATAATTGTTAGGAACTTTTTCAGAGATTTCTGAGAACTGTAGCTGTTCCTGGATGAGCTTTCGAGAACTACAGGCTTTGATGCTTCAGGCAGAGGCCTCCAATGTCTGCTTTCTGGACCTTCAAGTTGTTGCTTCCCTAACCACCTCTGGCACTTTCCATGACTTTCATTCTTCTTTCTTTTCCACCATTTCTCCAAGGCATAATTAAATGCTTCATTACCATAAAAGTTAGAGTACCTCTTTGATGTGTCTAGATGTGGAATCCTAATTTATGCATTCTGCTTGGGATTCATTGGGTTTCCTAAAACTGAGTATTACTGTCTTTTATCTTGCCTGGAAAATTCTCAACCATTACCTTCCAAAATATTAACTCCGTGCCTTTTTCTCTCTTCTTTTAAATTTTTAATTAGCTTTAGTCAGAATTTATTTTATTTTTTTCAATAATTTTCTCTTTACCCTTTACTATGGAAAGTTTCATTAGGGCTACTTTCCAGTTCATTATTTTTCTTCAGTTTTGTTTTATTGGCTATTAACTTCATCTACAATTTAAAAACAACAACAACAAAATCACATACTGGAGTGTAGCACACATGTAGAACAATGAATAAAGCATATGACTCAATTTGAGGGAACACTCACATAAAAAAAAGCACATTACTATAAGCTCCACAGCACCCTAGAACCATCCCTCAGGGCTCCTTCTCTAAGGTTAACAACTCTCTTAAGTTTTAAGAGAGTTGTCATTTGTCATGGTCATAGTATAGTTTTGTAGTCTTCTGAACTTTATAAATTAAATCACACTGTCTCCATTGTTTAGTGTCTGGTTTCTTTTGTTTAAAACTACGTGCTTTTTAATAAACACAGAAGAAAAAAAACTATTATTTTCTACTATTGATAACCATTTGGGTTATTTCTAGTTTGGGTCTGTTGCAAAGAGCATTGTTTAGAATATTCCTGAACACGTGTTTGCTGAATAAATCTACACATCCAGCTTTCTTGAAATTTCTAACTTTGTTTTATTTATTTGTATCTGGTCATCGCTGCATCTAAAACTCACTTTTAATTCTTATCCAAGTATGAAATATTATGTATCTAGATTATTTACGTGGAAAGGATTCGTCAGCCACGTGGTTTTGATACTCCTAGAAATGGAAGTTGTCTGGGAAGTCTTTTATAAAAGGATACCTTAGCATTCTTTTGGCCATGAACACTTTTTGAATATCTGATGACAATGATATACATTCTCCCTTAAAAAATACACAATCATCCAGCAACACTTACTTAGCTTCCCATCAATACATAAGGATGTAATTCTGCACACCATTTCAGGAAGTTTATAGATAACCTAAAGTTCAGTCATAGAGTGAATAGACGGATATTCTTTCCCTCGTTATGAACCCCATCTGTAGGTGATTAATTCATCCCATCTTTCTTGTGCTGGTCTATAGTAAAGACTTTCATTTTGAATTTATCTAATCAACACTGGAAACTTCTACCCTTCAAATATACTGAACTTACAGCTACATAGTATAAAATATGCTGACTTTCTATTTTTTATATTATATAAATATTATATGTTATATACACATATATATTTTATTGCTCTCATCTACAAATGTAAAATATATATTTTTAATATTAAGTCTACCTTACAGTTGAGGGAGCTGAGGTTCATCCAGTTTAAGATGGTCATGGAATCTTACAGTTAATTATTATGCCAGTACTTTTTTCTTTCCAGCTTTAGATCCACAGAATTAAAACATAGGAATCTACCATCACTTGCACAACCTAAATGAGGAAAGAAGTCTTCCTGGAAGAAATAACAATAATTGTCTGCATATGATTATCCCCAAATGATTAATATAAGTAATGTAATACATGCTGGTGGACATCTGTGGAAGAAGCTACTTTCATGATAGAGGCGAGTAGTGTTTAAAATGGTGTTTGTTGCTACTGATTTTCTTTTTCCTGGGAAAACATCAAGGTCAGGCAATGGAATATATAGATATAGATGCATATATATTAATAAATATATGTACATATTTAACCTGTATAATATATACTTAATTTTATGAATATATATTCATATATAAATAAAACATATAAGATAAGGAAATATGAGTAAAGTTTAGAAGTGCCTGAATCTTATCCTGCCCCCTGTCAGTGATATTTGGAAATGGAGCTAAATGCAAAGAAAAATAAAGGAATGAATAACTGTATTGCTAGTTCTGCTGTGTTAAATGACTCTAGATATAGAGCTATGGTAAACCTAGCATAACACTTATCTCCTGATGGATAGAAAATTCCCATAAAACTTGGAGATTTAAAAGAAGAAACATTCATTATCTTACAATTTCTATGGGTCAGGAATCTGACATGGCTTAGGTGGATGCTTCTGGCTCAAGGTCTCTTATGAAGTTGAAGTTAAGATATTTTCATCTGGAGGCTCATCAAGTAAGCATCTGCTTCTAAGCTCACTTAGGAGTTTGTTGATAGGGTTTAGTTTTTCCCTGGTTATCTCACTGAAAGACTAGGTTTCTCCTTGGCTGTTGACTGAAGACTTTCCTCAGTTCCTTATCACATGGAATATATGAAACTTTCCATAGAGCAACTCACAATGTGGCAGCTGCTTTCCCCAAAGCAAGTGAGAGATTACATCCAAAGTGGAAGCCACAGTCTTTTTTCCAAGCGAATTTCATAAGTGACATTTCTTCACTTTTGCAGTATTACATTTGTTAGAAGTAAGTCACTAGGTCCAACACATACTCAACAGGAAGAGATTATGGAAAGGCATAAATGCCAGGAGGAAAGGATCACTGGACACTATCTCAGAGGCTTCCTGTAATACCTGAGTTGGACCAGGAAGCTTACTCTTTGATGTAATCATGGCTCTTATTCTCCCTGAATTTCAATATAAGTTTTGGGTTGCATATATTTTGGTTGGCCACAGATTACAAGAAATCAAAGCAATAATAGTAGTCCCTGGATCAAACTGAGCTAGCTCCATGAAGGGAGAATTTCAATATTTTTTTTTTTTTTGAGGTAGTGAACACCTCTATGTCTTTTAATACAGAGGTTCTTCCTACTAGCAGATGTGCTCCATTTAATTCAATTAGTTGAACTCAATTACTCCTTCTTTGGTGGGGAGAAGGCCTGAAGAAAATTGGAGAAAAGGAACAATGCATTGTAAGCAGTCCTTCTTGTACAAGTTAGCATTTCCAAGCAGAAATTCTATGAAGCATCACACTAACATAAGTGGATAAGGGGGGGAGAAAGATTGAAGCCTATTATTAAAAGCCTATGTTTTCATAAATATAGAAACTTATTTAATGTATCTCCAAACTAGCTGAGTATTTACACCTCTATCTTACAATTTGTGGAAGAAGTATTACCATATTTACATTGAGCTTTAGGGCAAGACTTTCACATTAGAAGATACAAGTGTCTCAACTTTAAACTGGAAATCAAGATGAAATCAGGATTTTTAAAAGAAAAAAGAAGGACACAAACAGTTATAGTATACATTACTATAACTCTGAAACCTGTCAAAATATGGGATTCCCAGAATGTTCCGAGAGTATCTTCCAGCATTTTAGTGGCACAAGCATCACCCATCCTCTGTTTAATTTTACATTTCTAATCAGCTATCATTTTTATTTACAGGCAGTTCTATAGTGCCTAATATGAATATGCTCAGGGGAGTTACCATGGTTACTTAGACTCCCACCTTTACCTCAGTGGGTCCCAACTGTTGCAGTACATTGGAATCAACCAGGGGGGATTTTTAAAAAAATACTGATGCCTGGCTCCCACTCCCAGACATTCTGATATAAATGGCATGAAGTTTAATCTGGGCATTCGCATTCTTAAAAGCTCCTTATGTAATTCTAATGTGGAGCAAAGCTTAGAATCCATTGCTTTCAGCTTAGTCTGGGCCTCTACAACCCAGCTGCATCACCAGGTGATTAGCCGAGGCAGGGAGCTCTTTTCAAAGAGTGGCAGGTGTGTACATATGCACACATGTGTTTTGCTCAGCTTCAGATAAATTACCCCGTTTGTTTTTAAAAATTTCACTACCTAATTTGAATACTCTTGGATATTTATATTTCAATAGGCAGAAGAGGAAGCAGTTATCTACAACATAATTTTCTCTCCTCTATAAAACACTGAACTAATAAACCCTTTTCATCTACCACTGACTACTACATTCTCACCCACATGGGAAGCTGGGTCATCTCTCTTAGCCACCAGAACTTGACACAGAACTCAAAATCAATGGCACCAAAGAGTATAAAGAAGGTACATCTTTCTGCTTAATAAAGAGCACCTGCTACTGTATCCATTTATTTGCCTGAATATTTTTCAACCCAAAGCCATATCTAGTGATGAACCTCCAGCTGACATCTAGCATCCCAGCAATAATTACTACAGGATTTTTATGCTTATTAATTCACACAGCTCCATTAGATAAAAGTTAAGTGAAGAGCTTTTTGATTTTACTATTTTTAATTTCTGAAAGCTATTTTCATCTCTTTAGTTGAATTAAAGATCTTTTTATTAAAAGTCGACTTCACATCACAAAAAATGTTAAATATTATCAAGAAACTGATGTTCAACAGCTATGTGCACAGATATTATCGCCTAGGAATATTTGTGCACCGCATCTCCCTACATACCTGTAAACAGAAGAACGTAGGTGCCTTCTTTTCTAGTATCTGTCACTCAATTTGTAGTAGTGACAGTGTATCCAAATATAAAACAACATAAATATACTCTTGTTTTCAGTGGTTCTGGCTGAAGAATAAAATTTAGCTTTTTGACTTCTCTAGTTATTCTAAACTTCAGTTGGTTTGTACTGTATTAATCATAGGCTGACCCAAGGAGCAAATGGAAGATTAAATTCCACCAGGAGGTGATCAAATTATAGATAGGGACAAGTATTTTATAGTAAAAGCTACTAAAATAGTTAATAAGTATGTGGCATAATTTCTTTCTTCAGAGACTTTTGCAAACTGAATAGGGTATCCCTCACTTTCCTCATCCCAATTTCTGTTTGATTAGCTTTAATATGTAGAGTTCATTCGACAAAATGGTAGCAAAATTATATGGTTGGTGGAGATACAGCCCTTTAATAGAATTTTTTTTTTCTTTGCTGGCTTTCCATATTGCCTCAGAGACTTTAAGATATTTTGCTCCTTCAATTTGAATTTTACAGCACTTTCTAGTTCTTTGCCCATGACATTTTAGTGAAGATGGCTCCTTGTTGTGTTTTCACTGGAAACATGAGTTGTCTTCATATTGCTTCAGCTGCCAGATGCCCATTGTTAGCGTCAGCTCTCAACTCCCCGTAAGACAGAGCCTCTGTCTCCCTCTCAGACTCCTCTGTGCTCCCGCAGCATCATGTCTCATTCCCTTTTCTGGACTGCATTTGGCAGTTAATGAGTATGTGGTAAGAAGAATTAAGGTTACAGTCATTAAGATCTGGAGATTATTCTCAATTTTCTGGCTAAGCCTAATCACACGAGTACTTAAAAGCAGAGAAATTTTTCTGGAGTCAGAGAGTTTCAGCAAAAAGGAAATTGGAGAGAATAAAGCCTGGAAAGGACTTGATGCACCATTCGTAGTTTAAAGGTGGAGGAGGCAACAGAACAGGGAATATAGGTTGTCCAAGAAGCTGAGAAGTCTTTCAGCTCACAGCTAGCAAGGAATAAGGATTTTAGCCCTGCAATCACAAGGAACTGAATTTTGTTAACACTTTGAGTGATCTTGAAAGTGGACTCTTCTACAGAGCCTCCAGATAAGAGCATGAGGCAGCCAAAATCTTGACTTTGATTTAATGACAGACTCTAAGCAGAGTACCCAGTCAAGCCCACTTGGGCTTCTGATATACAGAATTGTTAGGAAATAAATGTGTGCTGTTTTAAGTTGCTAAGATTATGCTAATTTGTTAGGGAAAAACCAGAAAACTAATATATTAATAGACTGATATGTGACTTTATATGGATCCCAGTAAATCAGTAATGTTACACTTATGATCTTGTAACATTAATTACAATACTCTTGCATACACTGCCAACTGTTATTACAAATGATTTCTTAGAAGAATCTTTTATTATTGCTATGTTTTAATGCTCAGTGTCTATTTACTGAATGAGATCCAGATCCAAGCCTTTCACTTGATTTCTGTGGTCAAGATCTTTCCCTGTTTTGTGAGTATGAGAGGCTTCCTGCTGACTTGCGTAAATCAGGAAGAGAAATTAATAAATAAAGATAGAAAATAAAGATAGATCAGCACCAAGGAAAGCAGAGAGAAGGGGAGCACCCAGGTTCCAGGTGACATTGTTTGAGCTGATGGATGCAGCCATGCCAACATCTAGATTTTGGGGAGATATGAACTAAAAATTGGTCTTTTATTTTCAAGATCATTTGTGTTAGCTTTCTTATCACATAGAACACCAACTTTTAAATGATACATAAATATCTCTAAAATTTTTTTATAAGTAGTACTAACTAAACACCAATCATTAAACTATCCTTATGCTAAATATTACTTTAGTCACAGCTGTATTGATTCTGGAAAAGCTTTCCAAGAAACATTTTGGATACTCATTCACTAGTAACAAAGTTTAACTCATTCAGAGAAAAACACTAAGGGGTATATTGTAGTGTAGTGTTCCATCCCTGAAAAGGAATGGGATGGGTGGTCAAATATATGCATATTTATGTATTAATTCTTTGCAATGGAATAAATAAATTATTGTTGGCTAATATATCAAGTAACTATCAGTTACTTTTCTAAAGATTCTCAGGTTCCTTGTTCTTTATTTTTAATATACAGTGGAATATATTTGGGTCTTTTCTATCCTTTACAAATGGGAGTTTTAAACATTTAGATAAAGTCAATATATTTTGCCAGTACTGTTGAGCATTTTCTGTATATCTGGGCAGATGCTCTTATTTGAAAGGATCCATTTCTTTTAGGCATAGTTTCTTTTCCCTTCTGAATTTTAGTCTGCCAATGATTCTTTGTTTAAAACATCACAGCTCATGACCACAGCAATGGCTGTCACAGATAAAGGTCTGTAACCAATTGGATTTCACTAAACCATGGCTTTAATAACTCAGTTCAATATTTTGAGGCAGTAATTCTTTGGAATATATTGATGATGTCATCTAACATTTTTGAATTGTAGAGCTAGAAAATATTACGCAAGTTAATTTGCCTCCCCCTGCTTTTAGAAAGGTAAAATTCTAAGCCATCTAGAGGAGATTCTATTTTCTTTCGAAATATTTTAAAGACATAGTCCTCAAAACTTTGACTTGTATATATTTAAGTATTCTTGGCTCATGGTAATCAAGAAGTTATTTTACATATCCCACTGAAATCTTTTCCATGACTTTTTTATTTCTGACATGCTGGAATTAAAAATAAACAAATCAAAAAAGCGTTTGCTTCAGGTCACCATTCAGAACTTTATCACGTTTCTCTTTTTTATATTTCTGAGGGTAAAACCATATTTTTTAATGCTTATGAATTTGTGATGTTGGTTTTATAGAAGTTTAATATCGATGTGTCAGAAACAAATATGTTTGAGGGTTTAGTTTCTGTCTACAAGACATATAATTATTTTTATAGATAAAAATAAATCATTTTATTATAGTACCTTGACATCTAAAAAGAAAGTTCTATTCTCGTGAGAGTACATAGATCTCTCCCACTGATTGTCTCAAGGTATTATTATTCTTACTATTTTCCTTTTTTAATATACAAAGATAATAAGAAATAAAATAGCAGAAGCAATAGATGAATTAATAAACATTTAAGATGCTTAGAAGTGAATTTAAAAGTTCATCTAATCTAACCATTTACTCACATAAGGAATTAGTCCTGAGGAGGAAACTTTAGCATTTATTTTATTCTAATCAAGAATAAAATAGCTTATGAAAAAATGGGGTGGGGCTGAATAGAGATATCTTGTTCTATTTTAGTTTTCATCATTTGAAAGTGAGAAATAGAATCTTTTTAAAAAAATGTATGACTACAGGTGATACAGTAGATCTGATTGGAGAGGTCTGTTCCCATTCCCATGTTCTGCTACATTTGCCTCTTTCTAGAAGTCATGAATAGGTAAAAGAGGATGACTCTACAGAGAAAATAAGATCCTTTAAATCTCTCAAGATTGATTTGCACAAACCTAACATTTTGCTGAGTAATAGAAAACACAATAAAGAGCTTTCTCCTATTGAATATTATGAATTCCCTTTCATTATTTGCCCTTATGCCTTCACAATGGCACTATATGGCTGATTAATTTATTTTGTAGCCAATCTGATTTCTCTTTCTACCATAGTTTCTACCATTTCTTATTACTGATAAGCTGGTTCTTATACACTTTATTTTTTTTTTTTAATTTGGAAGGGTACTGCCTTCAATTTACCTGTCTGAATTTTAATTTATTTTATTTTTCAATTTGTCAGGACTATCTAGCCCTGGGTTTATGTGTCATAAGAAATCAGGACGTGAACATCAATGGCACAATGAAGAACTGGTAGGATAGAAATTTTCCCTAGTTGAGCAAATCCAAAAATATACTTTGGGCTGTTGGGCAGAGATTTAGTATGACAAAAGTCATTATTATTATTACTATTATTGTTATATTACTTTTATTATTGTCATTGTTTTCGTAGTGTTTATTATGTTTTTTTATTTAAAGGACATAATCTTTATATAATATCACTCACTGGATTTTAACAATACAGGACAGTGAAGAGGACGGATGCCACAATTATTCCGCTGCACATGTGGAAAACATAATTCAGAGGGTTTAACAAATGACTATTTTAGAAATTGGTGTTCTGTATGCATAAATTAGAACAAGGAATTATGCTAAAGTTAGTTACATACTTAGGAATCTGGAGAAAGCCAGCCTTTTCCAGGGCATATTATTAAGAATGAAGTATAGGAATCTCTCAGGAAAATATACTCTCATCATTTATGAGGCAAATCAAAGAGTAAATGAGAATAACATACTGGCAATGGGAGCAAAATCATTAGACTTGTAGATCCAGGACACAGGCCAGTTCCAGAATTCAGCCTAGTACAGAGATAGGCATAGAGTTGGTGGTATATATTTACTTTAGGCATTTACTTAAGTAACCCAGGTCTCCCAGTAGAAGAGAGGAGTATGGGAAAGAAATTGGAGTTGATCCTAACTATGTCCTTGAAGGCAGATCTCTTTACCTAATTACTGTGAAGTGATGAACTTCTTTTCCTATGTTGCTGATATGACTGTAATTTGGAAAGGTACCAAAGGTCTTTGTGAAATTGAGATGGATTACATCTCTCTTTTTTTTTTTTTCTGTCAGTTGTTCATTTCTTGATCTCATAGGATGCTGACATGGATTACTGAACTTCAGCTGAACCAACAGAAGATTCTTAAACTTTAGTGTACATCAGAATCACTGGAAGGATTTGTAAAAACACATATTGCTAGGCTCCACTTCAAGAGTTTCTAATTTAGCAGGTGGAGTCTGAAAATTTACATTTCTAACAGTTCCTAAGTAACACTGATGCTGCTGATTTGAGGCTACATTTTGAGGACCATTGACCACTAGCATTAAGTCAATTGAATTTAAGTTACATGAAGCCAGTACCTCCCTGCAAAAGCAATGGTGTTTATATTCATTAGGTACTTTTGAATGCTGTAGTATGCAAAGCAAGTGGGGCATATCTGTATTTTTTATTGAAACCAGCTTTCCTGGAAGGGGTCTTCTAGCCAGACACCAAAGATATTCACTGGGAAATATATGACAAAAGATTAAGCTCTAACAAATGAAAAACTACATTTTCAAATTATTTCATAGCTCAGCTGTTGACAACTTATTTGCTAATGCTTAATAATTCAATATTTGAAATATTAATAAGATTCATACTTTTCCAAAGAGAAATGGTGATTATTCAGAGGCATCACAGTAATGAATAATATCCTGTAGAAGCCAATTATATAATAAGTCAAAGGACCTTGGCCATTTATATTGGGACATAGATTTCATGTCCCTTGAACTATCCTACCTAATTATCATTTTTCTCATCTGGGCATTTGATAAGAACTGAAAAGTACATAATTGGAGATTAAATTCTGTCAAGGATCTGAAGAACTGATTTTCTGTATTGCTGATTAATGGTGAAACACTTTATTTTAAAAACTGGTACTAGGGTTGTCTCTCACCACCCTAAGAAGTATATCTAGTATTCTTATTATACTAACAGAATTCAGAAATATTATATCGTAATATAATTTTAAAAATTTACCTATACTCTCTTGTTCTTTAAAGGTGGAACAAATTAATAAAAATGATTTTTCCTAGAGGGGTAGCAACTTACATCTATAATTCTATGACTGTACTTAGCACACTTTAAAAAAATTTCTGTTACATGGTTCTCCCCAACTAGATTTTGAAGAGATGGAACTTCTATTTTTCATATTATGTTCTCTGGTGCATGGCTTCTAGTAGAGATTCAATAAGTATTTGTTGAATTGCTGACAAGAAAGCTTCACTCAAGCTGTATAAATGAACCTTACAAGATGGGATTTTAATTTTCATAGTTATCAGTTCATTCCATCTCTGGGTATGTGCTGAAACCGTAAAACAAAATGATCCATTACCATAAGACAGTCACATTTCTTTGTAGTCACTCTACGCTGATTTCTCTCTCAGTCTGACTTTCCAGCCGTGATTTTGCATACAGCCTTCCACTGGAAATACATTGCTTAAATACAGCCTTTCAGACACACAAGCTGTATGATTTCAGGTCATATGACAGATTTAGAAAGCATTAATTATTTTTTTCTAATTGCTGAGGATTAATATCTAGGTGGCTGAGTTTAGAAAACGTATGCTGAATGACAGGCAACCTCCTGAAATAAGACCGTGTAGCTCTCAGTGGGGACTGCCTGACACATCTCACAACAACTGTATCATCAGCCATAATCACATCACCCAGATGATTTTAATGATGCCAAACTTTAAGTCAGGGAAAAGGAGCTGCACACAGCATGCCTCTGGAAATTGCTGTCTTTTTAATCAAAAGAAATTATAACTCCATGGAGACTTTTATCTCTGGAATTAAATGTGCTGCTGAAGTTTTATGTCTCTGTGATATTACAAAGGAATAATCTTTCTATCTATCGATAGTTTTGCAAAAGCTAAGTTCAATTCACAAGTACAAAACAATCCAGCCTCAAATATATTGTGTGCCCTCTTTAAGTCATATCCCTTAAAACTTAACTAACCAAATTACTCATAAAAGGCCAAAATAACTCACAAAATTAGACATCTGCTTATCTCTCCAGTCACATATTTTATTAATCTCCTCCTTGATTATGCATCTGAAGCCACACTGGCCTTCTCTTTTCTTTAACATGCTACCTGTAGGACTGCCTTAGTGTCCAGATGCTTGCTAGGAAAACTTGTTTCTTCTTCCTGGACAATCCCAAGTGGCTTCTACCTTCTTGTCATTCATTTCTCAGCTCAAATGTTATTCCTTCTCTTATTTATGTGTCTAACATCTGAAGTCTCTCCCATTCATTTCCAATCATCAGGTATCTATTGATGTTTAACAGATCATCCTAAAATTTTGAGACGTAAACAAGCAATATTTATTATTGTGACAAGTCTATGGGTGATTTGAGTAATTCTGCTCATCTAGGGCAGGCCGCTGATCTTGGCTGGGTTGTTTCCTGCATCATCTGGTGAATTGGATGGAGAGTTGCGTACTTATTCTAGAATAAGTTCACTCACACATCTGGTGGTTAGCTGGTTGTTGTATGGGGTAAAGCTGGTGTCTGGGCCATATGGTTCTCATTTAGCTAGCAGGTTAGTGCAGGCTAGTCCCAAAAGAGCTACTGGAAGCACATGAGAGCTTGTGAGATTCAGCCACAGAAGTGGCACACTGTTTTCCTGCCATATTCTTGTACAAAACAAATCTCAAAGCCAACCCAGAGTCAAAATGTAAACAAATCAATCATACCTATTGATGAAAAGAACTTCAATGTCATATTGCTAAGAGCTGTGATACGGAGAGCTGGAGAATTGGGACAACTTTTGCATAAAATCCACCACATCACCTTATCTATTTT
This sequence comes from Lepilemur ruficaudatus, assembly GCA_963574885.1. NCBI lineage: Eukaryota > Metazoa > Chordata > Mammalia > Primates > Lepilemuridae > Lepilemur > Lepilemur ruficaudatus. The sequence goes on from CAUYRT010083301.1 coordinate 32,138, forward strand.
CCTCATAACATTTATCACCCCCTGGAGTTACAGCTTTTGTGTTTTAACTTGTTAATTATCTGGTTTCTCCTCACATAAATTTGAACTCCATGAAGAGAGGAATCTTATCTGACTTCTTATAACCCCTGTATCCACAGGGTGTAAAACATTGTTTGGTAGGTACTTATTAAAATTTGTAATGCTAGAATAGGTGAATGAGCCGAGTAGCACTGTAATATGCACCATGTGTATATTCCTAATTCTTCCCAGTGTCTATTGTTCTTTGATAAATAAATTAAACGATATTCATCCTTGCCTCAAAAAGAAATTCCCTGCACACTAAAGTCCTATAGGAACTCATGAAATACTCCATGAAAAGAAATGCAAATATGTGTAAGTTTCTTACTAGACTCTTACGCAGATTGTACTTGGTCATATTCTCTGATTTTCATTAAGTCCTCCAGCAAAAATTTCTTTTCATGCCTCATATAACTGCCACCGCCCAGAATTCCGGAAAACTAAGGGGAAAAAAAGTGTCAGTGAATAAAGGCTTCTTTAGGTCATGAACAGCCATGTGCAATCCAGACTTGGCAGCCAGAACAGTTGAAACTTTAAGAGCTTTTTTTGTCAAGGAGATGGTTTAGGGTTATCCAGCAATATTAGAAACATAGACACGCTATGTCTTGTTCCACATCAATGTGGAAAAAGGGAAAGGGAACTGATGTATCTGAGAGCCAACTGTGTGCAAAGTGTATTTCTGGGTGCTTTACAGACTCCATTTCCTCCTCACAACAACACGCATTTTTATGCCAATTTTGAAGCTATGGCACTATGAGAAGTTAAGTAATTTGCGAAGTGCTATTTAACTTGAAAGCAGTAGAACAGAAATTTAATCCCAAGGCTTCCTCTTTTACCACATTCCAGAAGCTAGAAAATTTAAAATAAGAATAATAAATGATATTAGAAGAATGCTAATTTATTTCTTGTCACGGAGGGGTAGTCTTTTAGTGGGATTAACTAAAAAGGCTAGAAAGAGAAAGATAAATAGCGTATCCTGAGATTGCCTGAATCAAATGAGTTTGAAGCGTATAGCTATCTGAATCAATAGAATCAGAACCAGCACATATTATTACTAAAAGAATCGACCCAAATACCTGATAATCTTAATAGAGAGTCTTGGAAACCTGAAACCTCGCTTTAAAAGATAAAGTGCTAAAGAGAAATACTGTTTTTCATTATGAAAATCAAAACAAGATGAACAAGGAGTGCAGGGGATCACTAAGAACTTAAGTATCACAGTCTAAAGGAAACTCAGACAGGACGACACATTATGATGTAGTTCAAGATGTGAGGGAATAAAAGAGGAAGATAATGATTAAAACAATGTCTGTAACCCAGGATACAAGAGTGGCAGCAATGCTAAAAAGCAGAACTTCTCAAAATACAATGTGAAACAAATCACCCGGGGATCCTGTTCAACTATAGATTCTTATTCGGTACATTTAGGTTAGACATTCAAACATCACATTTCTAACAATTTCTATGTGAAGCCAGTACTGCTGCTCCAAAAACCACACTTTGAATATCAAGGGTCTACTTGTCAACAAAAGCATTTCAATATAATTATAGGGCACCTAATAAATGAAGAACAAATGTCCATGGCTGAAAATCTCTCCCTCTGACACACACACAGACACACACACACTCATACACTTTGTCATACATGTACTCTTACCTATAAGTACTCCATCAAAATATATGACAAGAGCATGCAATCGGATCAAAAAAAGAATTGAAATACTACTACCAACCACCCAGAGAACTGAAATTGGTAATTTATACCAGAATCAGAACTGAATTGCTTAGAAAACATACAGGTTAAGTGTTTAACTTTCACTGTTCATAGCAGCATAGATTATATTTATTTATGTTTTGATTATTCACAAAAATGCCTTTGTTTCTGGAGTACTCTTATTTGGGTAGTGGATTCACAATGCTGAGTTTTAGTCAGAGGAGAATACATACATTTTGACCTGTTACAAAAATGGCTTCCTCACTTAGGACTTTTATGTTAATAGTTCCAGACTGGTTATAGGTTACAAGGTTGATACCTACAGAATATTTTAACTTTTTTTTTTTTTTTACCAGTTAGAAATAGATATTTCAAACTTGCTTCCTCCTGTGTTTTAGGATCTAGAAGAATAGGAATCGAGCTGAGGGTAGTAATACAGTGAAATTAAAGGTGGTTTAGAGAAATAAGATAAACTACTTAAAATGTTGGGAAATGAATTATGCAATACTAAAAGAATAGCTGATTGAGTCTTGAGCCAAAACGTATGATTAGGTCTATTAAAGTACATCAGTAATTATTTTCAGAAGCACCCAGGACACATTTTATACATCCACAAAAAGTGCAAAGAATATATGAAGTAGCTTGATGGTAGTTAGCAAGATTTAACTTAGAATTAAGGAGTTCACTACTTAAGCATGAGAGTGCTTCAACAGAGAAACAGGCTATGCATGCTAATCATGTTGTTTCCAGT
>CAUYRT010083304.1:0-51927 GCA_963574885.1 Lepilemur ruficaudatus
GTGGCTCATACCTATAATCCTAGCACCCTGGGAGGCCAAGGCGGGAGGATCGCTTAAGGTCAGGAGTTCAAGACCAGCCTGAGCAAGAGTGAGACCTCGTCTCTACTAAAAATAGAAAGAAATTAGCTGGACAACTAAAAATATATAGAAAAATTTAGCCGGGCATGGTGGCGCATGCCTGTAGTCCCAGCTACTCGGGAGGCTGAGGCAGGAAGATCGCTTGATCCCAGGAGTTTGATGTTGCTGTGAGCTAGGCTGATGCCTTGGCACTCTAGCCCAGGCAACAGAGTGAAACTGTGTCTCAAAAAAAAAAAAAAGGAAAAAAAGAAAAACACTCATGTCCAACTTTAAAGTGATTATAAATTTAATGTTATTTTCAGAATGTGCATTCTCATTTGTGTTTACAAAAGTCAGTTGTTACATAGAAAGCCACAGAGAAAATCAACAAAACCAAAACTTGAAAAGTTCCACACAATTGACAAACCTTTAGCTAAAATGATGAAGAAAAAAAGAAAGACTCAAATTGTTAAAATCTGTAACAAAAGAAGGGACATCAGTATTGACCTTGCAGAAATAAGGATTATAAGGGAATACTATGAACAATTGTATGACAAGAAATTAGATACTGTAGATGAAATGGACACATTTTTAGAAAGATACAAACTACTGAAACTAGTTCAAGAAGAATCAGAGTAGAAATATAACAAAGGAAATTGAATTAATAATCAAAAAACTTCCCACGAAGAAAAGCCCAGCCCCAGATGACTTCACTGATAAATTCTGTGAAATATTTAAAAAAGAGTCAACACCAATCCTTCACAAACTCTTCCAAAACATAGAAGAGGGGGGAATACTTCCTAACTCATTTTACAAAGCAGGTATAACCCCAATACCAAACATCACAGGAAAAGAAAACTACAGGCCCGTGTCCCTTATGAGTATAGACACAACAGTCCTCTACAAAGAACTAGCAAACCAGCAGCATATAGAAAGGATTATATACCATGACCAAGTGGGATTTTCTCAGGAATGCAAAGTGAGTTCAGCATATATGAAAATCAATGTAATCCACCATATTAATATAATGAAGGGGAAAAAAGACATGATCATTTCAATAGACACAGAAAAAGCATTTGACCAAATCCAATACCCTCTCATGATAAAAGCATTCAACAAACAATATAAGGTGCAAAGAGTTGGAACAACTGCACAGTTAGAAGGAGCACAGTAGTCCACACAAGACCACCCTCACTTCTGACATGACCTATAACTTCAAGAGGGGCCCCAAATCACCCTCAGGTTCAATAATTCTAGTGAAGGACTCCAAAAACTTCCTGAAAGCTATTATAGTTATGGTTGGTTTATTATGGAGAAAGAATTCAGATTAAAATAGGCCAAGAGGAGTAAAATGTAAGGCAGAGGCCGGGCGCGGTGGCTCACGCCTGTAATCCTAGCACTCTGGGAGGCTGAGGCGGGCGGATCACTCAAGGTCAGGCGTTCAAAACCAGCCTGAGCAAGAGCGAGACCCCGTCTCTACTATAAATAGAAAGAAAGAAATTAATTGGCCAACTAAAATATTTATAGAAAAAATTAGCCGGGCATGATGGCACATGCCTGGTCCCAGCTACTCGGGAGGCTGAGGGAGAAGGATTGCTTGAGCCCAGGAGTTTGAGGTTGCTGTGAGCTAGGCTGACGCCATGGCACTCTATCCCGGGCAACACAGTGAGAGTCTGACACACACACACACACACACACACACACACACACACGGCAGAGTCCAGGGAAATACCAAATTGGAGCACATTACTTTGCCACCGTCAATGTGTGGCAATGTGCATGGAGTATCGCCATAGAGATGCTTACCCAAGCCTCAGTGTTCAGAGTTTTTATTGGTGCTCCATTACAGAGATGTAATTGATTGCCCACATAGATCTTAGTCTCCAGTCTCCCCAGAGGTCTTCTGATACCATGTGACCCAAAGCTCCCACCCTAAATCACTTTGTTGGTCTTTCTACCATGGCCAGCGCCTACCCTAAATTATATTGTTCCAGTGTGAGCCAAAGCCCCCAGACAAACAAAGATAATCATATCAGGCATAAAGATTACCTCCCAGAAGGTAAGGGCAAAGGCCAGGCCACTCTTTGGGTAAAGCTAATTCTTCATTGCACAGATGAAGGATTATGTAAATATTGCTATACTGTATTATTTTTGATTTGTGTTATTTTTTATTCATTGTATTGTTATTTTTTACTTATTTATTTTTTAATGTTTTTGGTCCACAGTGGGTTGAGTCCACAGATGTGGAACCCACAGATATGGAGGGCTGACTGTTATTAACATAGCAATACTTCCCAAATTGATCTACTCGTTTAATCCAGTCCCTATCAAAAGTCCAGCTGCCTTCTGTGCAGAAATTGGCAAGCTTGTCCTAAAATTCACAAGAAAATGCAAGAAATCCAGAGTAGTAAAAAAAAAAATCTTGAAAGAGAACATCAAAGTTGTTTACTTCCTGATGTCAAAAATTTACTACAAAGCCGTAGTAATCAAGACATTGCAGTATGGGCATAAGGATAGACATATAGGCCGGGCATCGTGGCACGCACCTGTAGTTACTCAGGAGGCTGAGGCAGGAGGATTGCTTGAGCCCAGTACTTTCAGGCCACAGTGAGCTACAGTGGTGGCACTGTACTCTACCCAGGACAACAGAGTGAGACTCTGTCTCAAAAAAAAAGATAGTCGTATATAGATCAATGAAATAGAATTGAGAGTCCAGATATAAACCCTAACATTTATGGTGAATCGATTTTTTTGTTTTTACCATAAAACGGTGCCAAGACAAGTCAGTAAAGAAAGAAAACTTTTTAATAAATGGTGCTGGGACAACTGGTTATCCACAGTCAAAGGAATGACGTTGGACCCCTACCTCAAAGCATATATAAAAATTAACTCAAAATGGATTGGAGTCCTAAATATAAATTCTAAAACTCTTAGAAGAAATCATAGGAGTAAATCCTTGTGCTTGAACTAGGCAATGGTTTCTTAGATATGACTCCAAAAGCACAATAAACAAAAAAATAGATACATTGGATTTCATTAAAATTAAAATCTTTTGTGCTTTCAAGGACACTACTAAGAAGGTGAAAAGACAAACCTCAGAACAAAAGAAATTATTTACAAGTCATATATCTGATAAGGGACTTACGTCTAGAATATATAAAGAATTCTTAACAATGTAACAGTATAAAGACAGGTAACTCAAAAATCAGTGAAAGATTTGAATAGATGTTTTTTCCAAAGATAAACAAATGGACAATAAACACATAAAAAGATGTTCAATATTAGTAATCATTAGAGAAATGCAAGTCTAAACCAAGTGAGATACTACTTCATACCCACTAGGGTGGCCATAATCAAAAAAATACATAAACAGTTATTGGCAAGGAAATTGGAACCCTCTTATCTTGCTGGTAAGGATGAAAAATGGTCCAGCAACGTTGGAAAACAGTTTGCAGTTAAACATAGAATTACCATATGATCCAGAATTCCACTCCTCCAAGAGCAGTAAAAACTTATGTCCATACAAAAACTTGTGCACAAATGTTCATAGCAGCTTTATTCTTAATAGCAAAAAATGGAAACAACTCAAATGGTCATCAGTTCATGAATAGACAAATATTGTGTATCCACAAAATGGAAAATTATTCAGCCATCAAAAGGAACTAAGTGCTGATACATGCCGCATCATGAGTAAACCTTGAAAACATGTTAAGTGAACGTCAGCAGAAAAAGCCACATGTATGATTACACTTATATAAAATGTCCAAAATAAGCAAATCCATGAAGACAAAATAGTATTAATAGTTGCTAAGGACTAGAAGTGGGGGGATAAGGAAAGATGGCGAGGTGAGGGTTCTTTTTGGTGTGATAAAAATGTTCTAAGATTAGATGGGGTGATGGCACAAATTGAATTATATAAAGAGTGAATTTTATGGTATGTAAATTATATCTGAATAAAGCCTATTATGAAAAAAACAGACTTAGCACTTTATCTAATTAAAGTAGCATAGCTTCAAGCATGTCATCTCACAAACTTTTGAAATTAATGAAAATTAAAATGTTATGTAAAAAAACTTAAATCATAACAAAAGTAAAAATGTGATTTTTCCAAACTACTATTTAATGTTTATCATGCTGCTCTTGTTTTGTTTTTTTAAATGACACTTTTGCAAATTTAATGCAGTAGTACTCTTTTAATTTCTTTAAAAAATGTACTTAGAATGTCACAATGGAAATGAGATTTAAAAAATTAAGTATAAATAAGAAATGGCATGATAGAAGAAGATTGTAATTACCAAACAGCTGTGTTTGGTAACAGTTTATTCTTGCAGATTCTGTAAGTTCCCCACAATTATATAAACTTGAGAGAAAGGCAAAGTTTAGGGATAGGAAGGAAGTCTCGGTCTGGCTCACATTTATAATGAGGAGGGCTATTTCTCTCATGACTTCCCATTTGAAAAGGTTTTCAGATTCAGAGTTTATCAGAACCGTAAGGTAAATGACTCTTTCCATACTATTATGCATTTATTTCCTGAATCACATTATAATTTGATTCAGTGTCTGGAAATCTAAATAGTTGAGATTGTTGATGGATTTATTGAGAGGCCAAAACTCTGATAAGTTTATTCATGTATGTAAGGATAATTTAATCTTCCTGAATCTTCACTGAACATTTGAAACCCATAAGGGAGAGTCACAATGTAAATGCCTATAGGAATTAGAGGATGTTAATTAAGTATCATGCCACGTAAAGATAAATATTAACAGATTATAGCCCAAACTGATTTCAGAAGGCCTAGGTTAGCACTTACAGTAAATTGAGAAAGAGAGTGAAAAGAATTTTAATGAAGTGATTTTTTTTTCCAGCTGCTTTCAAAATTGTGAAAACCTGGCTTGGTCCAGAAGCAATAAGTTTGTTGAAGTTTACAAGCAAAAATGAAGTCCAGGACTATGTCAGTGTAGAATATCTGCCTCCACATATGGGTGGAACTGTAAGTATAATACCTGAAGACTTGTTTATAAAGTAATTGGCTAATGGCATATTAGGCTGTATTCTTTCCTCAAGGAAAAAGGAAAAGCAATCGCATAACATACAAAGAAAGATCACAGATACCCGCAAAATACCAAGTAGTGTTATAGACATTTCATACTTAAGTTTTAAAGTTGTTACTTTTTTATTTTTTATATAAGTAACATATTTATATGGTTCTAAACTAATGAAAATTCAGAAGAGTGTTCAGAAACAAGTTTTCAGTAAAGTGTCTCCTTCTGTCCCCAACCACCCTGTTCCCCTCCACTTACATTTCTTATATTAATTTGCACGGATATGTAGTGCCTATGTAAGCGAATAAATATAGCATAAATTCTTGCTCCCTCCCATCTCTTTTAAACAGGTAGTGTATTTATATGCTGTTGTGCATCCTGCTTTCTTCTTCACCAAAAATCATCTCAGAGATCATTCCAAATCAGTATGTGGCAAGCTCACATACTTTTGTTTATGGCTGCATAGTATTCCAGTATCTAGAGATGGACCATCAGTTACTGAATCTCCTTTTGATATGTCTTTAGTTTGCTTCCAATTGGTTGCTATTCAACAGTCTTTTTAATTTAAAAGATATTATTAAGCATTATACTATCAAGATTTTTGAACTGATTTTTACTACTTACAAATAAGAAATCAGGAGTATGTGGGTACATATTAAATGTTTAATATTACATAACAATGAAACTTATGGTGATAATGATTTTTTTAAATAAACCGTAAAACCTATGGGCTTGGTATACCTTAGGGTAACTTGATAATATTTCAGTTATTTGATTTTTCACAATCTACTTTGTATACTGCCTGCCTGGCAAAATTTTGTTCAACCAGATTAACAAGATGAACAGTTCTGGTATGTCCTTCTGTTTTTTTGATTAAAAAGACTTGAATCGATGTTTTTAATTTAGAGTCTACTGCTTTTTTATTGTAAGGCTTTATATTTCACATTTTAACCTAGAAAAACCAAGTACCATTCATTTCAGATACTGTGCTTAGTTAAACATAGTGATTTTATTTGATTTGTCATTTTTAATAATTTGCCCATAAAATTGTTATCTTAAAATTAATAGCATTTAATAACGATTTTTATTTTTACATATAAAAAGGTTATTTTATTTTCCCTCTCTGTTGTTAGTGGTATATTTCTTTAGGATTTCAGTCAAAACTGTAGTAGGACTACTATGTTTTAACATAAATTTTTAAGGTTTTTTTTTTTTTTAAGTAACACAGATCGTTTTTTTAAAAAGTAAACAATACCAGAGATTGAAAAGAATAACAGCACAGTGAAAAGTACCTCTCTTTCCCCAGGTCAGTGCCCACTGCCACTCCCTAGAGGCAATCACTGTTTTCTATCCTTCTGGAGTTATCTGTCCATTACAATTTTTTACACAAATGGTCATATACCATACATACTGTTTGATTGTGCTTTTTTCACATTCTTTATTGTGTAGGTTATACTATACTGATTCATAGAGGTCTGCCTTATTTTTTAAACCGTTGCAGAATATTCCATTGTGTGGATGAATATAACATAATTTAATCAATCTTCTTTTGAAGGACTGTTAGTTGTTGTCTAATCTTCTGCCATCACTAATATCCTTGCAAATAACTCTTGGTACACAGGTGCAGCAAATACACATATAGGATAAGCTCCTAGAATTAAAATCAGTGGGTCAATGGGTATAGTTTTTATTTTGATAGCTGTTGCCAAATTCCCTCTAAAGAGATTGTGCCCATTTACCAATAGTCTGTGGGGAACACTGGAACCACCTTCTTGCCAACACTATTCTCATTTTTGTGATCTTTGCCAGTCTCAGGTGAAAAATATTTTATTATAGTTTTTAACTTGCATTTCTTTTATTATAAGTGATGTTATATGCACTTACATGTGATTCAAAAGGCAATTTTTGTTCTTTTTTCAATGAATTCTGTATCATTTCTTTACCCTTGTTCTGGTGAGTTAAGTCTTTTTCTTATTGATTTGTATATATTAATAAAAGCTGTCTTTTTTTTCCTGATGTGTTACATATTTTCCCAGTTGTGACCTTTTTAAAACAAAAAAATCCTTTCTGTTTTTAGGGATTTTTTGTTGTTCCTGGTTGATTGGTTAGGTTTTGTTTCTCTGCTATTCAGAAATGTTTCATTCGAGTGTGTGTTCAATTCTTATCAATATTTTTATGGCCTCTAGGTTTTGTGCTATGGTCTTCCCTACTTAGGTTTTTTGTTTTTAATCTTCTTCTGTGTTGTCCTGGAGCTTATATGTTTTTTTTTAAAAAATACACACATTTAAAGTTTTTATCCATCTGAAATTCTTTTTGGCATAAAGAGTGAGGTAACAATCTAAATTGATGCTTATAGATGGCTAGCCAACTGTCTCACACCACTTATTGCTCCTTTCCTTTCTGATTTGAAATGCTTCCTTTATTTTAAATTTCACTATCTAATTAAGTCTGCTTTCTTGGCCAAAGTAATGAATTTTAAATCTACTAAGAATTATTTCTCTACCCACCTCTTGGCAGGCTGATGTGAAATACTTTTCTTTTAGGATCCTTTCAAGTATAGCTATCCACCACTAGTAGATGACGACTTCCAGACACCATTGTGTGAGAATGGGCCTATTACCAGTGAGGATGAAACATCAAGTAAAGAAGATATAGAAAGCGATGGTAAAGAAACCTTGGAAACAATTTCTAATGAAGAACAAACAACTCTTCTAAAAAAGGTAATTTTATAAATAAAATGAAATTGAGTCAAAAGCTGTAGTCTGGCCCCAATTCTGCCACTAGCTGGCTATGTAATTTTGGGTAATTCACTTAACTTAGTGCCCTTCCATATCTTTGTGTGTAAAAAGTAAGAGGAAGGATGGGACTAGCTGACTGGTAGCACCACTTTAGTGTATAAAAGGCTGATTCCATGCTTTTGTATAAAAATTAGCAAAATGCATCCGGAAGGAATTTTTTGTCTAAAATAAATAAAATTAATTTAAAACTTTACCTTGATCTAGTTCCTTTCTCTATTTGTTAAACAGCACTTAGTTGTCACCCTTTTTACAAGTAATCAGGGAATTGATAGAGGGATAAATACAATATTATAATTTAGAACAAATTTAAAGATTCTTAAAGAAATGACCATGTTATATTTTCTACAGTAACCTATTTGTAGTAGGCACTCAGATATATGTTAATGGTCATGTTAATATATGCTAGATACAATAAACCTATGGTTAAGAGTATAATTTGGATTGAATTAAAATAATGTTTACTTTGACCTAATGATCTGCCCAACTGTCAGTGTGAAACTTAAATTTCTTTATCATTTCTTTCATTTTTTCGTGTTGGTCTTTAGACTAACCCAACTGAATCTACTTCAAAAGCAGAAGAAAATGAAAAAGTTGATTCAAAAATAAAAGCTTTCAAGAAACCATTGAGTGTGTTTAAAGGACCCTTATTACACATCAGGTAATAGTTGAAGATTTTATTAGCTATACTTTTATAACATAATCTTAGTCATTACGAGGGAGCTGCAAAATTAAGAAAAACTTCTGTACTGTTTCTGAAAGTATAGAAATACAAAATTAAGGGTTATCTAAAGACTTGCCTTGATTCAGGCATAGTGGATATTTTTAGCTACCTTTTTCTTATTCTGTTGAGTGTGTTTAAAGGGCTCTCATCACACATTAGATACTGAAATAAACAATATATTAATAAATTATTAACAATAAATACCATCTGAATTTCATGGATTTCTCTCATGTTACTGTTACCGTTATTAGACTTGCACAAGTTTAGGGATGCCATAAGTGACACCGAAGTAGGCATTTGTTGATTTAACCTTCCAACAGCAAAAAATGAACCAGAAAAATTGGTTTATGACTAAAGCCAAATTTCAGCACATCTCTATTTTTGTTGCTAGGTTATTTGATTCAAAAGATTCAAGGTTGTTTCTTTCATCATTGTCTAAAGACCTCTTTCTCACTGATGATGCTTTTGGTTGGTAAATCTATTTTGTCTTATGTTAATATTGCCATACCAACTTTATGATCTAATGTAGCATTGAAAACCTTGCTGCGTAACTATGTTTCTTATGAATAATACATTCAGACTTTTTAAAAATCTGAGATTCTCTAATTGACAATTTGGTTTGTTTCCTGTTATATTTGGATTTATCTTCACCATCTGTGTGTGTGAAAGAGATCTGCATGTTGCACGTACCTTTTCTGTTTTCCATGTTTTCCTTTGCTATTTTCCTCCCTCAGAGTTTTTTGTTGTTGTTGTTTGCTTGCTTGTTCTCATTTTTCCCTCTACTTGCTTGGAAGTTACATGTTCTGTGTTTTCACTGGAGGCCTGTCAAATCATGTGTCCTAGCCTGTAAGTGTAGAGGTATATAACAGGAAGAGCAGACTATGGAGAAAGCCATCCTGGAGCAGCACAGCTTCTAAGCTGCACTTTGGGCTCTGCCCCACCCTGCCTCCACCCCCAGTAAAGTCCTAGAGCTGCTCCTACACATGCACAAGGACCCAACCAACATTTGTTTCCCTAGAGCTGCTCACAGTTTTTGTGCTTGCTACTGAGAGCAATTCTGAAATCCATAAGCTTACCGTCTTTTTTGTAACTTACTTAAGATTGGGTTCTAAAAGGAAGCCAGCAATCATGCTGATTCACCATCTTGTCCAAAGGTAGGCAAAGCCATTCTGGGAGAGCTCTTCCTTAAAAATATGTGTTCTCTAAATTGATAAATATCCCTGATATACAGACATTCCTGATATAAAATGAATGTATTTAAAGATGTGTCTCAAAATCAAGGACTATCCGAAGACTCATCTTAAGTTCTTCACCTTTTTACGTGAAAAAGTGTGAAAAAACACTGTTTTCCCCATTGTTTTGAGGCACCTGATACAATTTGGCTAATATAATTAAACTACACAAACTTTGCCAGAGTCTTTCAATTTTTATTTTAGGTCATGGGCATTACAATGGCCAATAATAGTAAAATTTAAATTTGGAGACTCGCCAGCTTTGCTATTTGATAAGTTCTTTGTGCGGTTCCCACCCCAAATTTGCTTCTTTACTTTTCTCCTTCCCTATTACTTAGAGAAACCGTTATATAGTAAGAAATTATTCTGTTACTTAAATACATCTCTAGCAATATTTCTTTTTAATTTATGCTCTTCTCTGTGGGTATATAAAAATATGCCCCATTCTAATCTATTTGTAATTAGGTAAAGTTGAAACAGCAATACCTTCTTTGCTTTATCTATAACCTTCCAAATAGTTTAAATAAATATACCTTAAGATAGTGCTGATTATAAGATTAATTCAGAATCTAATTCTCTCTTCTGTTCTTTCCTGTTTTGCTTTTGATCATAGGCAAAACCATAGGATATTTTTTTAAATAGCATGCGTTGAATCAGCAAGATTAAAATACTGAATTATATTAGGTAATTGTTCTGTAGTCATTTTTGGTGAAATCTCTTTATATAAATGAGCTTAAGATATTAAATATTTTTCTTCAAGCTAATAATTAGACTGTCATTTATTCTGAGTATTACAAATGCTTTATGTTTTTGTTACTACCTAGCCCAGCGGAAGAACTGTATTTTGGAAGTACAGAATCTGGAGAGAAGAAAACTTTAATAATGTTGACAAATGTAACTAAAAATATAGTGGCATTTAAGGTACATATCTTAAAGATTTAATAAATTATCTGAGAGACTTTGACATGGGAAGTGATTTTAGACATACTTTACTTGAAAGATTGATGATTTTGAATTTGTACCATGTTTTATTTATAATATTTTCAGGCATGTTGTACTGCCTTCTGGTTCTAACTAAGCAGCATAGCTTATCTAAAATTTTCCCTGAGGTCTGTATCTAAATCTTTAATGTGCAGTAATAGGCTAATGTCTAAATTAATCCCAGGGTTTAATGTTTGTTGTAAATAAAAAACTCAGGAAAAATTGCTCTTCATTACATGAATAATTTAATTCATAATAACAGTGAAAGGTAAAACTATAAAATTGATAGTACATCTCCCCCCAAGTGTGGTATATTCTGGAGCATGGTTTATATTGGATACTAACCTGATACTGAGCATTAATTAACAAGACTGAATCCACCACAACCCCGTATTGTACATATTCCTTCCTTAAATCTTCTGTTGAATTTAGTATAACCACTAGGATGTTCTTGATGTACCTTATTTATGTACTGTTTAATTTCTGAACACACTGTTGCAACATGAAATCTAATGTGCATTCTGTTTTTGTGAATTTGCATCATTAAATTCAGGCTCTTAGCCAACGGGATATTGAACAGATGGATTAATTTATTTAAGAAGAAGGCTAATTGACTATCGGACTTATATACAAGTATCTTTTTAGATAGATTGAGGTGGTTTTTTCCTGTTAGTGGGGACAAATACATTCTGTGCACAACCACCAATGTTGCTTTGTAAACTCTTTGTTCATTGATTAACTGCTGATTTTTTAAAAAGTCATTCTTAAGCCATTTCCCCCAAATAGCCATAAAGGTTGTTATATGACTACTGTTTATAAACAGGTGAGAACAACTGCTCCAGAAAAATACAGAGTCAAGCCAAGCAATAGCAGCTGTGATCCGGGTGCATCAGTTGATATAGTTGTGTCTCCCCATGGGGGTGAGTTGTCACTTAGTAGCCACAGCAGGTGTGGTGGGGGCAGGGGACCTGGGCCTGAGCCCTGAGTCATCAAAAATGTCGGGCTAGAATCTAAAACTTAGAGTATCAGCACCTCACCTCACTCTAAACATCTCTTTTCTCATATGTGAAATGAGATTGTCAAAGCCTCAAAGGGGTCTCTAAAGCCCTTTCCAGCATTAAAATGTAATTGTTTTTAATGAGTAAAATTGTTTAAACTGACACCAACTGAAATTGAATTTCAAAAATGATACTCCTCAGTTTTAGAACTTTTTCCTTTTTAAGGGAGTTTGTTTTCTTATTTTTTATTAATGTTGTGTTCAAGAATAATGCCTTAAACCACATACATATCCAACCCCTTGTAAAGGTTCCTGTTTATATGCCAAATTACTCTTTTGCAATACAGGTTTAACAGTCTCTGCCCAAGACCGTTTTCTGATAATGGCTGCAGAAATGGAACAGTTGTCTGGCACGGGTCCAGCAGAATTGACTCAATTTTGGAAAGAAGTTCCCAGAAACAAAGTGATGGAGCATAGGTAAGCTTTTTAGTCACAGTCTCTCGAATGTAGTGGGAAGAATCAGAAAGAGAAAGGGGCCCTTCTTTCTCTCATCTGGTAGGCATTGAAGCATCCAGCATGACCAGGCACCCAGTGAGCCTATAGGGTTGCCCAGATGAATGAGACCCAGAGTCGCTTAAGGAGATTGCTGATAGCAGAAACTTGTTTGCAGGACAGTGCAAGAGTCTGGATCTGTCCAGAGCACAAAAACAGATATCCTCATTCCAGCATTTTTCCTTGTAGGAATGCTTGCCTTGTGTACTAGAATGTTTGTTGCAGCATTGTTTAAATAGTGAAAAATTAGAGATAAAGAACCTAAGTAGTCACCAGTTAAAGCAATAGTGAGATACATTTAAGTATATCCATGTAAAGAATACTGTAGCCATTCAAAAAAGTATAAGTCTGTTCTGACATGGAAAGACATCTGTGATATATTAGAAAAATTAGTCACAGAAAAAACTTTATGACATCCTATTTAAGAGGGGGGAAAACCTGTGAGTGTGTAGGTATATACATGTATGTATGTGTGTATATCAGGTTGTGACAAATGTCTTGAAAAGATATCTAGAAAAGGAGAACAAAGAAGGCTGTGCTTTAGTTTTGTCTGGCTATTTTTAATTTTTTAAATTGGAATTATGGTTTATTGGTGTGTTCCAAGTTTTGCTCCTCAGGGGATGTTTATCAGTGCCTGGAGACATTTTTAGTTGTTACAGTTGGGGCATGGGGTGCTATGAGCATCTAGTGGGGGGAGCCTAGGGATGCTGCTAAACCTCCTGCAGTGCACATGATAGCCCCCACCCAAAAAAAAATGATCTAGCCCCAAATGTCCACAGTGCCAAGGTTGAGAAACTTTCTTTTATAGGGTAGTTAAATATGGCCACTCTGATGACATTTGAGTAGGACCTTAAGGAACTGAGTAAGACACTTAGATAACTGGACAGAGATCTTTCCAGGCAGAAGGAACAACAAATGAAAAGAGTATGCTTGGCCTGTATGAGGAACAGCAAGGAGGTCAATGTCACTTGATTCCAGTAAGCCTGGCGGGAGATGAGGACAAAGAGATAGTAAGAAACCAGATCAATGCTATAGGGATGACTTATGAATTTGAGAGGAGAAACCATTAGTTGGTGCTAAGCAAAGCCATGAGGCAATCTGGCTTATTTTTTAAAAGGATTCTTCTAGAGGCTCTGTAGAAACTAGATGGTGGGCAGGCTCAGGTGGAACAGTGATACCAAATTCACACTGAAGTAGAATTTGCTGTGTGCCAGCCCTTTTCTAGATGCTTTACACTTACTGATTCATTCAGTCATGAAGACAGCCCTATGAGAGAGGGAGGTATTTTTCCCACTTTATAGATGAGAAGCTGGGAAATCTGGCAGTGGTCATGGTTGAATGGAATCTTCAAAACAGAGATTGAAAGAATACAGACGTGGCTGGAACACAGAGAATGAGAGGATCCGTGGTAACAAAGAAAGTTGGAGGGGCAGGCTGGGGCCAGAGCAGGAGCTCAGTCACCATCACAAAACCAGCAACAGAGTGGCAACCCGATCTGACATGTCTTTGACAAGATCATCCTGTTTGCAGTGCAGGTAACAGAGTGGAAGAGAACAAGAGTGGGCCATGGGAAACAAGTGTTACTTCAGTTGTCCAGCAAGAGAGGAGAAATGTTAGACCTAGCCTAGAGGAATATTTAGTGGCCAAATGGAAGATGATGACCCAGCAGGGAATTAGGAGGAAAACCAGTAGGCAGGCTATGTTGTGACTGTCATCAAAGCCCAACAAAGAGAATATTTCACAAACAAGGGACTACCAGTACCAGATGCTGCCATGCTGGTCAAGTAGGATGTGTGGGCAGGGCCCATTGATGGTGACATCACAGAAGTCATTGGTGACCTTACAGACCACTTTCAGGCTTCAGGAGCCACATAAGACAGGCCAGATGCTAAAGAAATGGAGGTGGTCAAGCTGTACTGGAGGTTTGGCTGGTTGGGAGGGATCTGCAGCAGTATTTTCAAGGAGAAATGTGGTATTGATGAAGGGGGTTTTCATGGGAGAGATTTGAGCGTTGTTTAAAGGCCTGTGGAAAGGACCATTGGAGGAGAAGAGGCTGGACAATACAAGATAGATCATGGACAGTGAAATTCCTGAGAAGGCTAAAAGGGGGAGACCTAAAGTGGTAGTGGGGGATTAGCCTTAGTTCAGGGGAGGAAGGATGCAGGTGGAGGTCAGTGGCTGCTTTGTTTGTATGTGGAATATTTAAAACTTTCAAATTATAGTACAGGAGGGCCTACTTTTTGCTTTTATCTAGTTTCTGTGGGGTTTTTTGGTCAAAGGCACAGTTATAGTAATACTTTGAAAGGTTATGAAACACTGTTATAAAAGGTGTTGGAGATTTATTTGAAGTTCCTTTGAAACAGTCCTTCAAAATGAAGAGTGTTTCTTTTGGTTTTGTTATGTATGATTGCTTTGTTTCTTTGGTTTTTGTTTTATCAGTTCCTAATGGCTTGCTTTTCTGTAACTGTGACAGGAGATCACTGTGCTCGCACAGAAAGTGGGAGGGGTGCTTGGTGGGTGTGTACTGAACGCCCAAGAGTAAAGCACCTTTCTCCTATCTAGAAGAGGGTGGTTTCTTTCAAATCATCAGATATTTGGATGAATTCTACTGAGTACCATTTAAAAAACTTTTTGTTCAAATCCCATGGGTTACTGAGCACTGTCTGTGATCTCGTGTTCTTTATACGTGCATTAAGAAGCTGGTAGATAAATATATACTGAGCTGCCACCCTTGGTGAACCTGGGAAGAGGAATGAGGACTTTCACCTCTGTTACAGACTTTTGTATTTAACTTTTTTCATTTTAATATTTTACTTTTATAAGAAAATTCATTAAAACTTTAAACAAGTTGTTTCCTTTGGACTTTCATAGGTTAAGATGCCATACTGTTGAGAACAGTAAACCAAACACTCTTACGTTAAAAGACAATGCTTTTAACATGTCAGATAAAACCAGTGAAGATATATATCTACAAGTAAGTGTACTTTCCTTTTCCTAACTAAAACAAAGTTGTTAATGCTAATCAACATTAGAAATCCATTTTTTCCCACTGACATAAGGAAAACCCTTTGGCATAGACATGAAAGAAATGCTCTCTTTGTGAAGAGATGCCAAACCAGAAATGGTAAGCAGCGAGTTACTTTTAGAGATTTAATAACCTATAAAAGCTCTGGCTATTTTTAGCAAAGTGCAAGGTGCTTTGGGGGAGGGGATGGTATCAAAGAATTTATCTTGAGGAAAAAATACCACGTAGTGTGTTTAAATTTGAAAGAGACAGAGGGACTGTCTAAGTAACTGACAGTAGCTCAAGGATTTCATACCTCCAGGAAGTGACTGCTCTGCTCCTCTTTCAACTAAAAATTTAGACCTTTCAAAATGAGAGTAAGCAGAGACACATCTGTCTACCAAACAAATCTAATGCCTCGTTACATTTCCAGCTCCCAGCTTTTCAGAGCAGATGAGTCCAATCCCTTCAATGTTTGGATTTCTAATATTCTTGTTTATCATGCCCATGATTAATGACTGTTTTACTGACAAATCTTTCATCCCTTTTTCCCTCTTCAGCTCAGTCGTTTACTAGAAAGCAATAGGAAGCTTGAAGACCAAGTGCAGCATTGTATCTGGTTCCAGCAGCTGCTGCTTTCCTTAACAGTGCTCTTGCTTGCTTTTGTCATCTCTTTCTTTTATTTGCTATAGAGTTAAAGAAGTGGTACCTGGTAGGAAACACAGCTCCTTCATCTATTAGTTGGAAAAAGTAACAGACCCAAAATTTCTCCACCAAGCTACTAAAAGTATTGCACATCTGGGCTTCCTAAAAGGAAATGTGCAGCACCTAGAGGGGAACACATATAAACTGTTAGAATAAAGAAATGCTGGAGAAATTGATTATAGGAGACTATAGCTATTTAGTAAGTAAAGGCTTATCCATTGCGTAATAGTTTAATTTATTTTTTCCTTTTGATTTGAATACTTTTAAAGCTTAAGTTTTATCATGTATTTACATTAACTGAACTGAAAAGTATAAGTAACATGCTTCGTTGCAGCCAAAAAATGTAATCTGCTTTTTTATGACAGAATTATTATAGCTGAGCCAACTTATTAGCTTTTCTATACTATGTATATAGAAGAACATGTATATAGAAAAAGAAAACATAGAGGAATTTATGTAATCATAACTTTGTAATTTTGAGAATTACTTCCAGATGATAGTCAATATTCTTTTGGAATGTAAACCTATTTAATGCCAAACCACCTTAGCCTTTGTTTCTCAGTGTTCCTCAACAGCCTGCCTTTTATTAATCTTGGGCTTTTTTATGAACACTCTCATTTCGATAGAATTTGGAAAACTAAGTGTGGTTGGATTTTCTTCGAATTCAGTTAGTAATGCCCAGAAGTCTCTCCAAGCAGTCCCCCTTTCTAGTCATTTTTATGTACCTTCATGTTGTGTACTGTCCCTGCCTGGACAGTGAACCTTTTGCCTATTATAAAGGCCTGATCCTTTGTTGTTCCATCTTCACCCTCATTCCAGAGCAGAGGAGTGTCTCTGTGGACAACGAATCGAACCATCTTTTCTAAGTGAAAGGTGTCAGATAAAATTTCTTGAAAAGTTATTTTTTCAAGATGCTAAGCAGGATAATTAATTTAGGTTTCAATTGTTCCTTGTTAAAATCAGCCATGAGAAGGAAACTTATAAAAGACTAGAGTGTCTATAAAAGTGAAAAAAAATAAAAACAAAAACATACAAAGCTCAAGTGTCAGCTCTCCATGTTAAAGGATGAAAGATATAACTCATGATGAACTGCAAAACCTTCAGTCCAGGACTAATTGACTTACTTGATATTCTGCCTTGGATACAGTAATACTCACCCGGTATGGTTCCTAAATTCCTAAAAAGCTACACCTTGCAGTAGCAGAGGCTAATGAAATTAGTTTGTTTTTTCATTAATATGACAAGTTTCAGTCCATGTTGGTTCATGTGTATGTCTACTTTATATGAAAGAAAAAAATAGTCTGCCTGTAAAATAAATTTTGAGTTTCAATTGAGCCATGTTTGGAGAGTTATTATTCTGAGGTGTAGAGTTGTTGGCTTTCATCTTGAAGAAGTTGATTCCAAAATTGAGTTATGAAGAACGCTATAATAGAGTTCCTTCAAAATTGGCCTAGGAAATAAAACCTTAAAAGGACACTGGTGTGCTACTTTGTCTTAATTTGGACTTTTCTGTTTCAGTTTGCCACCTCCAGATGTGAAACGGACTGCAGTCCAGTCTAAGTACTGTGCACAATATCTCCCTGTGTGTGTGCACAGTGGCTTCCTTCCCCTTACCTGGTAGATTTTTGGCCTTAATATAACCTAATCCCAAAGTATTTGTGTATGTTTTTTTGTTCCTCGGCAAATAAATGAGGAAATAATTAGCCAAGATTGGAAATGTTTTGTCCTAACGGTGTCCCTTTAATGTTTCATATGAAAATTATGTTGACCCACTAAAATATCCTTGCTCGATGTCTGGTGAGTTGAATTTAATAACATCTTGTTAATGTTTGTGTGTCTATTAAATGTGACTAAGCAGAATTACTGAAAACTATAAAATCAAAGGCATCTAAACTTTTGTACTTGTCTTGATTAATCATATATATTTATACTTGATTTTATTCTGTCTTCCTTTGGTTTTATTTAATCACAATTGCATGATTATTTTTAGTACTCTAATCAATTTTATTTTTAGTCATGTCATTACCTGTTCTTGACCAAATTACCAAGGACCAACATTTAGATTTAGATTTTTGTTTTCACTTGGGAATGGAAATTAGATTTTCCATGAAAGCATTAATGAAATATCATTAGCTTGACCTGCAAGTAGCCCAAAAATGCAGTTGCTTGTAAACCTAGCCTCAAATTTCATAATACCATAACTGTTTTTATATCTTACCACTAATTTTGACTGAATTTAATAGCACTTTATTGTACAATTACAAAAAAATATATTCCTAGAATTGTTACCAGTGTAATTTCTCTAATGTTCTGGTGCTTTTCATATATTTTCAGTATTTTTATTACTATATTGGTATTTTCTTTGTATAAATTGATCAAAAGAACATGTTTTCTATTTTAATGTTTTAGAAAAATAATTACATTTATGAAATAAATATCAGGAAAAAAAACCTCTGGTCTCTAATTGATAAAGCATCTTAAAGAAAATCAATGTTCAGACTCACTCTGACCTTTTAAAGATCACAGTAATTCCTTTTGGGTCTGTTTTGCATTTTTATAAGGACAGTACTTCAGGCTTCCAAAGATGCAATCTGATGTCAAGTTAGCCTGTCTTTACTGTGTCCTGTTTCTCCTCATCCCGTGTCAGGTTTGGCTGCTTTTCAGTGGAATTTTCCCCAGACTTAGCATTGAACCCACTGTCAAGGCTTGGGCTCGTTGTTGAGCCCCTCACTGGAGCTGCAGCAAATCAGAATTGCCCCATGGTTCCCTCAATCCTAGTATCCACACACTGTCCAGCCTGATGGGAACAAGCAGGAAGCAGGCTAATGGGAAGCCCCGCCTGGCCGGGCACAAGGAAGACAGCAGCAGGGCGCTGACCGTTCCCAGAATCAGGCACGTGCACACATTGGGGAGGGGCGAAAGGGCAGCCGGAATGATGACGGAAGAGGCCCTGAGGGTTGTTGATGTCTGGTCCCCTCTCCACTGTAAGACACAGCTCCCAAATAGCAGCTACGCCTCTGTAAAAATAGACTGAATAGGCGGTCCCTCTTCTACACTGAAAACGATGTAGAGATTCAAAATCAGGTGGGTAAAGAGTCCAAACCCTCTAGTAAAATCAAAATAGAGCCACAAGGACAGAATATTAACCTGCTACAAAATACTATACTAACTAGGGAATGGACTCCTTTCCTAAAGGACACAATTTTCTAGGAAAAAAGAGCTCCTATCGGGAAAATATCCAGCTAGGAAAGAGGAGGTTCCCTTCTCTCCTGGCACAAAGGGACAGACTGGAAATCTTCCCATTTGTTCCAACTCAGACACTGGTGGTTAGGAGGGCTGAGGTAAGACTGCTTGGGTTCAAGTCCCCTCCCTGCCATTTATTACCTGTGAGACTTGGGAAAGTGAACCTGTTTCAGACTGTTCCCTCTCCAAGTGATAATCATAGTGCCACTGCACAGGATAGGTGTGAGAATGAGAAGAAATAATGCATTTAAAGCATACATAGAAGTAGCCTTGCTTTGCTAATATATCACCTCTACCACCTCACATCTCAGCTTCCTAGAACTTCTCACACTTGAGTTGATCTTCCTGAATATCCCACGTTATTGAAAGCCAAAAGTTCTGTAAACTTTTCCCTATTTTGTATTCCTACCCTTGCCTTCTTGGCACCTCAATAAAATTATCATATCGGATCTTTCACCATCTGCATCTTAATTTGTCCTTATATTGAATACAAATTACCTCCTTGTAATGTTCAGAGTCTCATACCTTCCTTCTCCCCCGTCATGTCACCTGTCATGAAGGGTAAGATTAATGCCTTGTACATCTTAAAATATTTGAAGACAACCTGTTTAACTGGCAAGAAGATAAAGGAATATCCCCCTGATCTGTAGGTACAAGATTTATGCACATTTTTCAGTCTCTAGAGGGAGAATTTCAGTGGTCTTTTAAACTCCAGCAGTTTTTCCATGCTCCTTTTTCTTGAGCAGTCTGGGAATATAAGATCTTGTTTTTTTTCATAGCTAAGGAAACCAGGGGTCCAGGAAGTAATTCTGTTTCCCAAGGTAACATGACTAGTCAGTTTCAGAGCCAAGAGTTGAACACCTAAGTCCAGTGCTGTCTGTTACAACCACCCAGAGCTGCCACGTCTGGATAACAGCTTAAAATGCTGAATGGGTAGGTCTGAGAGCTTTACCTTCCCTGAACAATATGAGAAGAGAATGAAGATCAAGTACTTGAGAAATACAGGTCACAAAATAGAATAGCCACTCAAGACCCTTGGCTGGAAAAGTTGTTTCTTGGTATTCTAAGCTATAGATAGACTTCACTTTGAGAAAGGTTTTAAATGTAGGGGTCAATGTAACGTTTACCTTGATGGAGCCCTTTTGAAGTGCAGCATAAACCTTCAAAGAGGTTATTCATCTCTTGGTAGAAGGGCATCAAGCAGGTGTGTTGGCCGGGCACAGTGGCTCACGCCTATAATCCTAGCACTCTGGGAGGCCAAGGTAGGAGGATCACTTGAGGTCAGGAGTTCAAGACCTGCCTGAACAAGAGCAAGACCCCATCTCCACTAAAAATAGAAAAATTAGCCAGGCATGGTATCACACACCTGTAGTCTCAGCTACTCAGGAGGCTGAATCAGGAGAATCGCTTGAGCCCAGGAGTTTGAGGTTGCTGTGAGCTAGGCTGACGCCACGGCACTCTAGCCCAGGCAACAAAGCAAGACTTTGTCTCAAAAAAAAAAAAAAAAGTGTGTTGCCACTAGTTGTCCGAGGAACTGTAGTCTAGTGGCCTGAACAAGTCTTGTCTTTAATCAAATCAGAGCACATATATTAGTTTTCTATTACTATATAACAAGTTTCTGTAAGCTTAGCAGCTTAAAACAAAAATTCATTATCTCACGGTTTCTGTGGGTTGAGCCTGGCACAGTGTGGCTGGGTTCTCTGCTCCGGGGCTCAGGAGTCTGAAATCAAGGTGAAAGCTGACTGCATCCTCCCTGGAGGCTCAACTGGATGAAGATCCACTTTCAGGTGCATTCGAGTGGTTGGCAGAATTCATTTCCTTGTGGCTACAGGATTGAGGTTGTCAATTTCTTCCCAGCAAGGGGGACTGCTCTCAGCTCCTCAAGGTCCCTCCCAGGTCTCTGCTCTGCAACCCCTTCCATGGGCAGTTCACAGCATGACTATATCCACTTAAAATCTCATCTTTCAGGAAGGGCCCAGTTCTTTTTAAGGGCTCACCAGGTTAGGTCAGGCCCACCCAGGACAACATCCCTTGGGATTAATTCAAAGGTAGTTGATTTGGAACCTTAATTACACCTGCCAAATTCCTTCTGCCATATATAGCATAACCTAATCCTGGGAGCGATATCCCGTCACAGTCACAAGCCCCACCCCCCACACTCAAGGAGAGAGATTACACTGGATATGTGCTGGGTGGGACCTGCAAACTCATGCAATTCAATACCCCAAGAAAAGGAGGGTCGGAAAACTGAACTCAACCTTACCTAGTTTGATTGACAGCTTTGAATTCACAGATGTTCCATACCTGAAAAGAAATAGACTAGAACTTATGTGTAAGCACCAAATGACAGGTGTGGGGACAGTATATCTCTATCCTACTTGGCTTTCTCTAGTCTTGTAGCTTCAGGTCAGTAAGTATTCAAACTGTTATAAATAAATTGTTAAGGGAAAGTATGTCACTACTATTTTAAACATTTACTCAATCATAGAATACACTCAAAGATTCTCACAATGAATTAATTTACTAGGACAAAGGGTACTTCCAGTAATTGTGTCTTTTATACATGAAGCTCTAATGAAAACAATTAGCTTTTTTTAACCTTCCCTTTTCTTTCAGAATAATTCATTCACTTTAAATTGGTTTTCTTAGACATAAATATGCTCTGTGAAAGTAACTAAAAAGGTTAAACCTATTTAAAAAAGGAAAAAGTCCTTTTCTTGCAGAAACCTGCATCGTGATTTCTAGTATTTATACTGTCTAACTTACTTTGAATTAAATTCTGGTGCCTTGAATTCTGTTATTCTAGACTGTGCCCTGCACATTTGCAGGTAGTTCTGGGTCTCTGTATATATGCACATGTATTTGAAAAGTCTCGCTGATTTCCTGATTCATTTTTGGAAGTCATGTATGTGTTTATGTATTCTTAATAAGTTTCCGACTGCAAGAAACTCCCAAAACTCCTAATGTTATGCCTGTCCCCTTTCCTTGCTCAATTTGAGACTATAACAAACCAAGAAGTGAATCATTTGTCTTTCTCAATCCAATACCCATCTTTTTCTGCACCAAGCCCTCACTGTAATGCTATCATACAGACTGATTCAGTAGAACTTACTATTTGCAGTTAAATTTGTCCTGAACTGCTTTCGCCCGCTAACATGCAAATGTGGTTGAACACTTGGAGTCAAATGCCAAATAACTGTTCTCAATGGTAAACTAAAACTCAAAAATGTGTTTTTGGTACTTTTCCAATATTCTAACTCTGACTCCAGCTACTTCCTCTTAGTGGAGGTGGAGAGGAAGGAAGCTATTATTAGGGGCAATAACAATAGTATGACGCAGTCTAGCAAAATTTAATTTTTTTAATGTGGCTGAACTGGTAAGTTGCTAAAAAGGAAAGGTGAAAGGAAATTGATGTAAAAAGCAAAGCTTCCTTGCAAATCCAGTATTTACTGCTCTGGGGTTTCTTAAACCACTTAAGATCTTAGTCATTAAAGGTGGAGGTGCATCCTACAGAGGAGTTATATTCTCAAGTCAGTGCTTAGGGTAGAATTGAGTATAGTCAGATTTTTTCCTCAAAAATTCCGTAGGAAGGTGCCACAACAGAGATGGGCATAGTAATCTATATCTTGGTGAATCCAAACCTTTATTTTTAACACCACATAAAGTATTTGGTTTACTTTTTATTATTTTGGCAGGAGGAGGGGTTTATGTAGTATGTCTTTAAAACTAGAATCACCACCAGCAAGATTCTCTTGCTTTAAGAGGCACAAGAGAATTAAGAATAAAGGAAAGAAAAACATTCATATTTACCATTCTACATGCATGGAGTAGAATAGGCTCTCTTCATTCTAAGAGTTGAGGGCCAGATATAAGAGAAGTTGCTCACGTAGTTAGGGCCAAAATCCTAACTGAAGTCTGATCTTCCTCTTAGACAAACGTCTAGAAAGGGTCCTCAACGCATCTTTGCTTTCATCCCTCTCCTCGTCATTTTGCTCCATTCTAGTGTCTGTGCCCATCACTCTAGCAAAACAGTACAGTATACTTGTAAGGTCCAGCCATGACCTCCTTGTTGCTTCATCTGATGGGCCTGCTTCAGCCTGAATTTGAAGTGAGTTCCTATAGCAGCCTTTGGCTATATCAATCACTAGTTTTCTGAGACAACAAATTCTTGCTTTTCTTCTCCCAGCAACACCCTTTAGTTTCCTTTACTGGCTCATCTTCCTCTGCCAATTCTTTAAGATCTTAAACTTAGAACTGGACACTCTTTCCTTAGGCTAACTCCTCTATACCCATGGCTGCAATTACCATCAGTAAGCCATTAACCCTTGTATATTTCTAACTCAGACTTCCTGTTTTTTTTTTTTTTTTTTTTTTGAGAGAGTCTCACTCTGTTGCCCGGGCTAGAGTGCCGTGGCGTCAGCCTGCCTCACAGCAACCTCAAACTCCTGGGCTCAAGCAATCCTTCTGCCTCAGCCTCCTGAGTAGCTGGGACTCCAGGCATGCACCACCATGCCCGGCTAATTTTTTCTATATATATTTAGTTGGCCAATTAATTTCTTTCTATTTTTAGTAGAGACGGGGTCTCGCTCTTGCGCAGGCCGGTTTCGAACTCCTGACCTTGAGCAATCCACCCGCCTCGGCCTCCCAGAGTGCTAGGATTACAGGCGTGAGCCACCGCGCCCAGCCCAGACTTCCTGTTTTAAGTCTAGACATGTATCCAATATAAACTCAGCACTTCCAGGTATCCATCACAAAATGTCAAAACCTACCCATGACCTTGTCTTCCAGTCCCCATCTTAATGGGTGGCCCCACCCTTCATCCATTTATGCCAGCTAGAAACCCACCCTCCATCCTTGATACTGCAGAGCCCATCTGCTCTCTGATTCTCTCTCTCTCCACTGCCACGCCTCTCGCCACTTCAATCTACAGCTTCTCTCACCTGGACTCCTGCAACAATCTCAGGCAATCTCTGAGCATCTTCTGCAATCCTTTGCCCATATTGACTCAGTAGTATTCAGGACCCATTGAAAATGCACATCTGATCATATCACTTCCCTGATTAAAAGCCTTAAGTGGATTTCATGGCTTTTATCCCATGATTAAATTTCCTAAGTTGCCCTACAAGGCTCTGAATGATCAGGTCTTTGCCTACATTCCTGGCCTCATTCCCCCACCCCGTTTATTGTTCAGTCCCATTGTGTGCCTGGAATTCTCCATCCTGACCTTCCACCCTCACCCCTTTGCAGTGGCTCTCAGCTCAACATTTGCTCAGAGAAGGCATCCTTTACCCCAAGGGTGTATGTGGTCAGATCCCCTTATTAGATACTCACATGACACCACCATGTTTTCTTCATAATACTTATTGCAGCTTGTATTTAAATATTTGTACAATTTTTATTAATGGCTCACTCCCCATTAGACTATAAATTCCACAAGGATAGAATGGTATTCACCATTGAGTCCCCAGCAGTAGCAAAATACAGTACTTGCCACGTGGGTGGAGCCTAGCTAATGAAGGAAAAAAATTCCTAAAGTTTAAAAAATAGGCTATTCTTAAGTTCTAGACTAGCCTTCCTCTTCCTTGTTCGTAGCTTTTTTCCCCATGTACATCAATCGATTGACATTCATCAAGCACAGCTTTAGGCAAAGCACATAACTTGGCGCTGCAGGGGAAAAAGCAAGTATGAGAGACAGTTGCTGTTCTCAAAGAACCTGGACTAGCTGGTCTGCAGCTCAAGAGCAGGACACTGTTTGGGTTCACCCCAATGTTTAATGAGGAGGGAGCTTTCCCTAGCTTTTCTTAGCCTATTCATATCACAGCAGGGACAACTATGGCCCCATTAATATCTTGCTAGAGCAGTTTTTCAGGTGCTGTTTTCTATCTCTGTAGGCCTGCATTTCCTCAAGTAGGTCACTTAGAACAATAATTCCATAGTTTACACTGGGCAAAAAGGTTTCCATTGTCATAATTTTCAGAAACACTGCATTAAACAAAATTAAATTTTCCCCCCATAGAATTTCTCAGAATCTTTAGTGTACTAATGTGCATGACAAATTTCCAATAATATTGTGTATTTCCCAAATTTATAAAACCAAGGAATCCTCTTTTCAAGCAGTATATTTTGGGACTAAGTATCCTGAGAATATACTTCAGAGATGTTGAAGATATTAACGCAGGGTTGAAGGGGTCCTGTGTGCCTGGAAGCCCAGCCTATAACAAATGTAACTCAGAGCTGAAGGTGATGGTCTAAGTTAAAATTGCACAATGCTTATAAATAAAGGAGAGGCAATTTACTGCTAAAGCCCGGGACAGATCTTTATATTCTCATTTTCTTAATTCTATTTGTAAAATTAATTGGATGTGACAGCATGTGTATTTTAACTGAAAGCCGCATGTAATCTTGAAGACTCTTCTGTGGATTTGCATTTCTGTGTTCTATCTCACCCCCTGCAAATCGTTTTGTCATGGCCAGATTGCCCCTGTCTGACTCTCTTTTTTATCCCTATCAGGATCAATTGTTATCTTTCTGAGGCTTGGTTAAATATGTGAAATAAGTTTGAAACTCACTGAGATGGAAGCTCTTGGCGAAAGCCAGCCATTGTTGCTTGCCGCTCTGCTCCACAGCACTTGAGCCAACCCACACACAGCTTGGGGCTCTAGCTCCTGGCAGTTAGGCAGTTATTTCCTGCAGGAAACACACTGCCTTTGTTTGGCTTCCATTCACTAAGGGCAAATCCAAGTAGAACCCAGGGGCATTATGAGAATCCTAATGTAGGGGACTTCATTATAGATCCTAAATGTGAATATGTAGATAATACTTGTTAAGAGTATTTTCTGAGTATTGGGAGACTTACATTTAACTGCACATAATCCTTTCGTCTCAGCCTGCCTCTCTACGTTAATGGCATTTCCTTTTTGAGTCTTCTTTTCTGTCTTAATGTTCCTTTGAAGACAGAAACTGCTGAGTAGTTCACCTTCACTCCAGTACTATTTTCTTCTTCACTTACATCTTTGAATTTCAATGGTTTTGGCACTAATTTTTGGCTGATTGTACCCATTAGCCCTTTCATTTCATGGCTTAAAATCAACATACATTTTTATTAAAGGTTCAAGAACTTCCTACACATAAATGCATTTCATTTACCCTGGGCACATCTTTCTGCTACCTATTGAATCTAATGTTCTTTGACTTGATTATAGGTGAAATTTCCACATTGCTTTTCTTGACCACGGGATTCATTCAATATTGTATTTTTCTGCCCTCCAATAAACAGCATGCATAGTAGTATTAGACTGTTTGCCAGGCAATCCCTAAACAAATATGGCTTGTATGAAATGGACCAAAAGTTCAAAGTTTTATGGTTTCAGAAAAGTAAGAGGAATAGAAATTTGCCTTGTTGCCCCTTAGCAATAAGCTTGGAAAAGCCAATCAATTATAATGGAGATATAGAGGGATCAAAGAAAATATCACTTCTTAAGCAGGGTCATGTAACCTTAGACAGAGATCAATAGGGAGTCCTTGGACATTTTCAAGGAGTGTGTTCAAAGGAATCGTTGAAAAAGGAGCCAGAATCTGATTAAGAAGGGCTGGGTTGAGGCTGAAGATTCTGCATTTCTAACACACACCTAGGTCATGCTGATGCCATAGTGCCTAGACCATGCTTTGAACAACAAGCCTTTAGAAATGTTAGAAAAGATGAATCTCAGGGCTCACCCCAGATCTCCTGAATCAGAATCAGCATGTTCACAAAATCCCCAGGTAGCACACACACTAAAGTTTGAAAAACTCATCAAAAAGACTCTAACCTCTTACTCAAAAGTTCTTTTTCCTAAGGACCTTCTCATTTTATTCAACTATTAAACATTCCCTTGGCTGAAACAGTTGTGATTAGAAGTTGTTATCTTTTGTGGATTTTGCTAGCCAAATAGTTTATGCCATTTATAAGTAGGCAATATTATGTATGGATGTTCTTTAAAACAAATTAAGCATTTATCAAGTGTTTTCTAGGTGTTGTGTATTATGGTAGACAGTGTTACAAAGAGGAACAAGGTGTGCTGTCTGTCCTTAGGGAATCACAGCTGCAGGGTGAAATGACCCTGGCCCAGATTTAACATATGAGATCTCTAAGTGTTGCAAGGGGATGGGGGAGGGAGGTAGGAATAATTTTCACAAAAGAAGCTATTTTTTTTTCATGAAACATCTTCATTTTATACCCTAATAATTAAAATGACAACATTTTCCAGCTGGCCATGCCCCAGAAATTCATAGACTTTAGGTGTGTTTACCATAAGTAATCCTAGACAAACCTGGTATATCCCAACAAAAACATCCCATAGATAAGGACTCCACATTAGCAAATACCATCAGGAAGTTCAGTTAGAAAATTCACAAAAAGATTTGACCAGGTCATTTCCCCCTGGGAAGGAAAGCCTGGATTGCAGACCAACTGTTAACCTTTTCCTTCCCACTTGCATAGATGTGTCATGCTGGGAGCTAGGT
Organism: Lepilemur ruficaudatus; assembly: GCA_963574885.1. Lineage (NCBI taxonomy): Eukaryota > Metazoa > Chordata > Mammalia > Primates > Lepilemuridae > Lepilemur > Lepilemur ruficaudatus. Next base: position 27,836 of record CAUYRT010083304.1, read on the forward strand.
GATGAAGTGTACCATTCAGAGGATGGGCTCATCAAAACGGGAAGAACAGCAGAAACAAATTTCTAAGAGGCTTGTGTGGAAAATAGCTCACTTCAGTCTAACAAAACATATACTGTAAATGTAGTGTCTGAAAGAGGGTAGGCACTCAATAAATGTTTGTTGAATAAATGAAAATGCAAATCTGCCTTAGGGCAAACAGCTTGGAACACTGATTGATTCATAACACATTCCTGCACCATCTTAAGACATTAATGATTAACCCACTTTTACACTGGTGGCAGCACATCACCATGCAGGATTAATGTAGTGCAATAAAAACTGTAGGTTGTGCTCTGACCTCTAATTGGTGGGGTCCAGTTGTTAAAACTACCAGTGTGATCACTAATAAATGGCTCTAGGTTTGTTCTCATTTCAAAAATCACTTTGACAGTCAGCTTTGCAAAATGAATTCAGATGTTTAATGCTCCGCTGAGAATTAGCAGATTTGTTTAATGTTCAAAATGCATGAGCAAAACACAGCTTATTTTAGGGACCAATTATTTAACATTTGGAGACTCTCCAGAGCACATATGAAAGAGACACCTGAACAGGTACCACTTACAACATTTTTTACACCTGAACAGATACCACTTCATCCTACCATATAGGCTAGTCCTTGGAAACAGAAAATACTACCCAAATTCTCTCCTGGTAATCACCTTTACTTATTATGTTTAATTTGAGTGCTAATTAAATGGATTTTACTTTGCTGGAACTGTGAAATCACTCAATTTCTTGTTTAGCTCCTTTAGATAAACCATAATACTACTAACTTCCCTTGTTTTATTTTCTTTTTATTAAAAAAGGATTCCCTAACGTAGGGCTAGCTACCAAGTATCCCCAGGATGGGAGACAAGGTCAGGACTTCTAGATTATGATTAAGTCCAAAACAATGTTGCTGAAAGGCAGACAGGGAAAGAAGAGTTGTTTTGCGTGGTATAACAACCCTGCCTGCTGCTCCCTGAGCCTATAGATCCCCTAGGGCTCTTGTTAAAATGCAGATTCTGATTCAGTTATTCTGTGGCAGGGCCTGAGATTCTGCATTTCCAAAAAACTCCCAAGTAATGCTAATGCTTCTGGTCCTTGGCATCATACCTGGCACAGCAGGGGCTGATAAGACACGATTTGGCCCCTACGTTATTTCTACAGCCTCATCTCACACCTCTTCCACTCTGACTCTCAGATTTAGCCATGTTTTACTTTCAGTTCCCTGGAGAGGTGATGACTAATCTGCTGACCATCCTCCACATAGCACCCCCTGTCTGCTCTCAGCCTCCTCTGCTCCACCCCCTGGATTGTTACTCATTCCTTGGGGCTCAGCTGGGGTATCACTTCTTCCAGGAAGGTTTTCTGGATGGCACTACCCTCCCTCATAGGCGGAATTTCTCTCTAACCGATCTTTGGATTCCCCAGGGCGCAGCCCAATGTCTGCTACTCAGTGGGTTGTTGAACAAATACGTGTCAAATGAATTAATTAATCAGTGACTCAAAGAAATGCCGTACTAGCTGCAAGCCAAATGTGGTATCTCAGCTGGAGTCTTCATAGCCAACTTTCCTAAGGATAACAGCTATAAATTAACATGATTTTCTAAAGTCATTTACCCCTTTTAAAAATTAAAGAGAAGTTGCCAACAAAACCACTAACGCTACCTTAAGTAATATAAAGGTGACAAAAAACTGAATAAGATGTAAGAAATACAAAGACTTAGGAACACTTTCTTACTATGCTGCAAGTATTACTTCATTTAATGCATTTTTTTCCTATCTTTAAGTCTAATTTCCTCCAAATCAGTGCTACTAAAGACTGGGACATTCCACTATTCATTGCCTGCCCACATGAGTTAAATATAGAAATTGAGAGTGTTTGGACACCTTTTTTGTCAATTTTACAGAGTAATTTCATTTGAATCTAATGATAAAAGATTGGTTTGCATTTTATGTCCTTTTGTTACTTTATTATTTAAGTAATTAATTTTTATTGTGTTTTAAAGATATATAGGTGCCCACCGGATTGGAAATTTTTTTTTGAAAAAACTGGTTTTTCCTACTGATAATTTGGGAAGCACTGCCCTAAAGCATCCCATCTGGGTCAGACCATCTAAAGCAATGATTCTCAATCAAGGAGGATTTTGTCCCCCAGAAAACATTTGGAAATGTCTGGAGACTTTTTTGATTATCATAGATGGGAAGGGGAGTGCTGCCTACTGAGTAGAGGCCAGGGATGCTGCTAATCATCCTGCAATGCACAGGACAGCCTCCACCACAAAGAATGTTCCAGCCTCAAATGTCAACAGTGCTGAGTTTGAGAAACCCTGATCTAAAGATTTATCTAAACTCAGAATCTTAAGTCAGTTTAGGGCCAAAGATCGACTCTTTTTCTTTCTTTTTTCATTTATTATTTTTGGCTCTTCTTAACTAATAAACTGCTTCTTCCCGTCAGAACCACAAATGGAAAAGTCACACACTCACAGTTAGGTCTGATAAGAGCCTTCTGCTCTTTTTTGGTTAAAAGTTTCTTCTCTCTTCCTCCTGACGCCCTTGGTTTCCCCATGGCAGAACAAAAACAGAAGCACAATATGATTATTTTGCTTCAGGAGAGTCTCATGACTCTGTTCCTCTATCATCAGTTTTTCTGACAGCTAGTTTTTTGGTTTCTTAGGCTTGTATTTAGAACATGTGTTAGCATGGAATTGAAAGCAATGCTGAGATGTTCCCATTACAAAAACTTTTCTGTTGACCCTTCTGGCAACTATCTCTAATAGAACCAAATTAAAACTCTTTTCCTGCTGAACTTGAAGTTGCTATTCAAGCTTCTTGGAAAATAACTTTTCAAACACATGTAAACAGGATCTAGTAAGTTTTGCTAAACAAAAATATGAAGTGATTTATCTATTATTGTTTATGCTTATTTGCATTCACATTGCTACTAGAATTCATTGAATTTCAGTTGGTTTTCATTCAATGACCCTGATCCTTTTTCTTCATTTTAGCAGAGTCTTCTTCCTGATGTCATCAATGCTATTTCTAGTTTAGCAGTCCCCAAATTAAAATGGCAGATCAGACAAGACCAAATAAAGGGAGTTACTTTCCAATGCCTCACAAGACGGCCTCAAATTGTGTTCTCTAAACCAGCACTATCTGTGTCACCTGGAAACTTATAGAAATGCAGATTCTCAGATCCTATCCAAGACCTATCTACACTATAAGGGTGGGGCTCTACAATCTGTGCTTTTAAAAATTATCCTGGTGATTCTGACACATGGTCAGGTTTGAGAACCATTGGCCTATATTCATGATTTCCAATTCTGGTTGCACATTAAAAATCATTTTGGGAGTTTTAAAAGCCCAGAAGCCCGTGCTCCATGATAGACTAATTTGATTCTTTGAGGGTGAGATATAAGAATTTTTTAAAGCTCCCCAGGTAATTCCCATGTATAGCCAAAGTTCAGAACCAGTAGGTTGGCCCAGGGTTTCTTAACTACAGAAGGTTGTTCTGAGCATTGCAAGATGTTTAGCAGCCTCCCAGGCCTCTGTCCACTAGAAACCAATAGCATCCCCTTCCCTAGTTGTCACAACCAAAACTCTTTAGATGTTGCCAAATATCCCTGGATATTTGTGCCAAAATACCTACATTTCCCAGCCCCTTTCCACTTCTGGTTGAGAACCAATTGGACTGGAGTTCACTGTTATCTCTCCAAGATATGGGTAGGTCATTGGCTTACCCATATGAGAACAATCTCAGGGATTTTTAGTAGTACAGATTCTTAAGCCCCAGCCAGGCTTCCTGAATCAAAATCCTCCTGGAGATCAGGAAGCTTGTAAGTGTTTTAAAGTTGAAGAACCACTGAGCTGAGTATTTCTTCTTAGATTGAATTTGACCTTGGTGCTTAGGAAAGCAAAATTTAGTTTGTTTGGGATTCTGTTCTTTATCACAGATAGAAGCGAATCAATTTATGCTTCTTCCGAAGATTCTAGCTTAGTCAGACAGACCCACTTAAAGTTTAGACATCTTCCTGATGTGCAGGGAGATAAAGTAAAACTATGAAATTTTAATCCAGTGACAGTAGTGTCATGTTTTGTGTAAATGAGTATTTCAGCATCAACATGACAACTTTTTATTCACAGATTCTTGACTGTAAAGGATATTCATCGTGAGTGTTGGCTCATACATTTTGAAAGTCACCGATCACAGAATCAGATGAGTTTGCCACATGGATTCCAGTTTACTTAAAGTTATAAGCAGCACTGATGACCATTTTTTATAATCACTTTGGTCTTTGGTTCCCATTATGGATGCTGTCAATCCTCTATTAATTTTTCCACTTTTTCGGAGAGCTTCTTGGCCATGTTCCAAGCATGCCTCCACTTAACGGTTACTTTTGCTGTGTCCGATGTCTCTGTGTATATAAAACGTGCTTCCTAGTTTAATCGAAGTTCATTATGCCTCAATCCCCTTCAATGTATACAATGAATGTATACATTCACTCATTATGCAAGGATGACTATAATAATGAATAGATGCCCTTAGAGGAGCTTCCACAAAAATCGAGAAGGATTCTGACAAAAGGTGCCATTTTTCTGCCTTGGGACATTAGCAATGTCTTCATAAACGGAGAGACATTTGAGCTGGCCTTACAGGATGAACAGGAATTTATTAAGTGGATAACAGAGGACTGTTTCAGAAGAAAAATCTGATATTAAAGATTAGGTAAGAATCTGTTCTATTTCTGTATCTCAAGTCATTCATAGTACCGTGGCCTGAAACTAAGGACACCATTTTATCAATAACTAAAGAATCTTACAGGCACTTTTAGAAAATATAATTTCCCCCTAAAGAGGAAAACAAGTTGGAGAGTATAATATTCCATAATATTAAATACTATTAGTCATACAAAATTTCAAATTTGGCCACAAAGGGAAAAAAAAACAAAAAAAAGGAAAAAACCTCCTTACATGCATCAGAAATTTATTTCATTATGGTCCAGTGGTTCTCAACTGGGGACAATTTTGACCCACAAGGGACATTTGGCAATGTCTGAAGACATTTTTGGTGTTACCCCTGGAGTGGGAATGTGGTTATTGGAGACCAGAGATGATACTAAACATTCTACAGGGCACAGGACAGCCTCCCACAAAGAATAAAATTGAAATAAAAAATCCCAAATGTCAATAGTGCTAAGGTTGAGAAACTCTGTTCTAGTCCATGCTATATGGCTATGGGTACATTTATTTAAACTGCCATGCTTTCATTTGTGAAATGGAAATCAATTCTGTTCAGCTCTTTGGTCCTTAGACAGTTTAAATGATGACATGTAAGATTTACCTTGTCCCACCCTCACTGCTGCACAGTTTTATCTATAAACAGGGCCCTCATGAATTTAGAACACTGTGCAAACTCATGTAAATTTAATAGCTTTAGTTGAGGGAAAATGAGATAAGAATCAAAGCATAGGGGAAAACATCATGGCTCCAAGGCTGTGGGCCCATCACTGTCAGTACAACATAAATATTTATGGCACCACATTCCACCACGAACGTATTTGTCTAGAGGAGAATTGTTTCATCCTGCTGTAAGCAAAAGGAAGGTTTTCTAAATACAGCCTATATTATTTGAAGTGAGTAGTCCTACGTTTGTGCCAGGTAGAACCAGTGCAGGAATTTAATATAAAGCCAGCAAACATGCAAAGAAAGGTGGTGGGGAACAAAATAGTCTTTGTCTAAAACTGCACTGTCCAATTGGGTAGGCACTAACCACATATGGCTATTGAGCACTTGAAATATGGTGAGTCCGAATTGAGATGTCCTGTAAATGTAAAATGCACGTTGGACTTTGAAGACATTGTCCAGTAAAAAGGATACAAAATGTCCCATTAATAATTTGTATATTGATTACAAGTTAAAATAATTTTGGATTTATTGGGTTAAATAAAATACATTAAAATTTCATCTATTTCTTTTTAATGAGGCTATTAGAAAATTTAAAATTATGTATGTGACTTGCTTTATATTTCTATTATACAGTGCTTCTCTAAAAGGACAGATTTCTGTTGTTTTCTTTTAATCTTATTGTGATGCTCATGAAAAGACATTAGAGTTCAGATTTCTGATTTCAGTCACCAGGCCACTGGTTCTCAGCCTTGCCTACACATTGAAATCACCTTGGAGAGCTTTTAAAAATTACACACAATTGAACATCCACAGGCAAAGAGAGACAGAGACCCTAGACCTAAACCCTACATCTTATATAAAAATTAACTCAAAATGGATAGATTTAAATGTAAAAGGTAGAACTATAAAACTTTTATAGGAAAACACAGAGGAAGATCTTCAGGATCTAGGGCTAGGCAGACAAGTTCCAAGACTTTCTACTAAAATCCCACTCCATAAAAGGAATAATTGGTAAATTGGACTTCATCAAAATTAAAAATTTTTGCTCTGTGAAGGTCCATATGAAGAAGGTGAAAACACAAGCTACAGCCTGGGAGAACATATTTTCAAACCCCATATCTGACAAAGTATTGAGAAGATCTAGACAACCCTCAAATACAACAGTACAAATACGAATAATCTACTTAGAATATGGGCAAAAGACAAGAACGTATATTTGACCGAAGAGGATGTACAGATGGCAAATAAGCACATGAAAAGATGTTCAACATTAGCCATTAAAAATGCAAATTAAAACCACTACATGCAAATCTACAATTATCTCAATACAAATTTCAATTTTAAAAAGTATTAATACTACCCCATCCAACCCCTTATACCCCCTTAGACTGATTAAATGGTTTAGAATGTGGCCTGGGTAGTGAGAGCTTAAAATCTCCTCCTATGATTTTAATGTGCAGCCAAGGTTAAGAATAATTCTCCTGGGATGAACAGTATAAGCTTAATAGGAATTTATAAAATAGAGGCTGAAGCCAGGTGACGGAAAATGCCGACTTGGGGTTTTCTGATTGAGGGTTATCTTTTCACTCAATTCCCAACTAAGAGAATAAATGCAGCTTATTCTCGGGATGTTTTATGTTCCCACATAATGTCTAGCCAGAGATCCAGGTATTTCTATTGGCTAGAAAGAAGTGAACCTGGACAAATTGACCAGGTAGATGAAATTATTAGTGATGCCTTTCTGTGTCCTCTTTTCTTTCCCATTAACTTCCCCTTTCACCTTCCAGACTACTAGTTTTCAAATTTGTCTGCACATTGAACTCACCTGGAAAATTCATAAAACATTGATACCTGGAGATTCTTATTTCATTGGTGTGTAGTGTGGCCTGGGCACCAGGATTTTTTAAAAATCTTCTTAGAGGATTCTAAATATGCATGATTTAGGGGACAGTAGTTTTAGACCACTGGCTCTCAACCCTGCCTTCAATTTGGAATTAACTGGGGGAGATTTTCAATATCCTGATGTCTGACATCTAATGATTCTGATTTAATTGTTCTGGGGTATGGCCAGGTCATAGGAATTTTAAAGCTCCCCCAATACTTCTAATGTACAGTCAAGATTGAAAACCACTAGGTTTAGCTTTCATTCTCCATTATCTTCAACAGAGATATCAGCTGTGTTCTTGCACATCAATATTTAGCAGGCTTCAAGACTGAATGCTTTAATAGGTAGGAGAATTTAGGTTGGGGGTTGGGGAGGATCTTGTTTGGTCTCTCCAATTTCTCTGACTACTTTATTATTTGTAAGGCTGGGAAATCATTTTCACTTAGCCTTGTTACTAGTGCACAGCACAAATCCCCATTTCCTTACAAATGCATTTGTCTACCTTGAGCCCACAAGACCAACCCCAACCACCTATCATTTTCTGAAGCTCAGAAAATGATACTCCAAAGTATGGCACTTTGACATGCTGAGCACTTTGAACTAAAGAAGTGGCCTTAGAACCAAGGTCTCTTGCCTTTCTGTTTCTCCCAAAGCACAAGGAGAGACTTTCTCAGAAATTCCCTTTTCTGACTAAGGCAGTTCCTCCAGAAGGAATGCAATTGTCTCGAGCCCCTTCCCTATAATCTCAAACAGGGAAGATTAACTTCCAGAAGGAAGACCAGAGTTCACATCACACCCAAAGCCCAGAGGAACTTTTGTCCCAGGCTATTGTCTGTGCCCATTCATCTCCCCTAAAAAATATTTACTCCTCTTCTAAAATTGCCTACATCGCCCACTTCCCTCTCCCCCATGAAGAAAGATATACAAGCTTCTGAATCTCATTGGGTTATTGGGTAATCACTTTCCTGAGATGCCCTTGTACACATGATAAATTCAAATATCTTTTCTCCGGTTAATCTATTATCAATTCATTTCCATAGACTCAAATTAATCAAACCTTCAGAGGGTGGAGTGAAAGTGCCCTCTGCCCTTACACCCAAGTCAGTTGTTCTCAAATTTTGCTACACATTAGACTCTCCTGGAGATCTTTCAAAAATGCCAGTGCCTGGGCCCCACTCCCAGACAGTCTGATGTAATTGGTCTGGGGTACAACCAGGGCATTGAAATTTTTGAGTCTCTAGCGATTCTAATGTTCAGCTAAGTTTGAAAACCACCAGCCCAAGTGATATTTTAGTGATATGAAACTGGCTTTTGTGCTAAAAGATCTCAACAAAGACAGTCAACAAAGTAAGAAGTAGGCTCATAGAATGTCTTATGTTTAAGCTAAGGATTCACTACAACATGGTGAAGTGTTTGCAAGTGCAACAGAGAACATTTGTAGATGTGTCATTACTGGGAACACCATATTCCAAATCACCCCCCTCCCACAGCTAAGACCTCTACAGTGCATCACAGAGTTTCCTGTGTGAACTATGCAGAGTTTATGGACATACTAGGTCTACAGATGTGCTGAATGGTAAGGATAATAGCTCTTCTGCAAAACAGTAACTCTCAACTCATCAACTCTACCTCCTGGTGGGCCAACATCAAATGCAAATTAAAGATAAACTAATTTAAGTACTAACTGCTTCTACCTCATCTCCTGAGGGGGCCAGTGTTTGTGATCACACCTCCAAAGCAGTATGCCACCTGCAGGCTGTCATTTTCATCAGATGTGCATAATTACATAGCCTCATTTTGAACATATCTACCTGAATTCATTTCCAGATTCCATGAGAGTGGAAGATATTTTCCCAAGTTAAAATATTCTCCCCTCCCCATTCAGAGGGCACTTTCAGTTTCACGATGAGCATCTGAGAGGAGTCACGCCTCCGGCAGCAATCTTTACGGAGATTTGGAAGAGAAAAGAAGTTTAAATAAATGTTACAAGAGAGAATCATATGCTTTACACTATGACTAAACGTCCAGCCTCTCGCTGAAAGGGAAGGGTGCCAGAAGATGAGTCACATAGGCGAGAGGAGTGGGTTGTTAAATAGCAAGGAACAGTATGTAGCAGGGGCCCTCCCAACTGTGGCTAAAGGCAGGCAAACAAGTGGATCGAAAGCTTTTTGCCTCCGATTTTCTTGGGCTGAGCATTCTGGAAGCAAACATTTAAACATCTGGGAGACGCTGTGGTGGTTTTGCCAGCTGAGTCCACTGGAAGCTCTTTCCACATGCAGATAAGGATGTGGAGTCAAAATATAAATGAGGGTTTGGATGAACATTGGCATTTCTAAGCTTCCCATTGGCTCTATATTGCTCTTTTTCTGCATGAGAGGCATTCTGTCCCAGGGTAAAGAGGTTACTAAATCAGGGAGCAGAATGACTCTGTTAGGTTCAGCTTAAAAGCTGAGTAGATTCTACCTATTGTGTATCCAGGTCATGACCAGAAACAGAGACAAGAAGCCATTGTATTGCATCATACACACTGCTTTTCCTGATCATTTGTGTTTCAAACTCCAGTAAAATTACAAATCTAAATAATTCTCACACTAAAGCATGCATCAGAATCACCTGGATGGCCTGTTACAACACACCCCTCCAGTGTTTCTGGTACTGCAGGTCTGGGGTGGAGCCTGAGAATTTGCATCTCCAACAAGTTCCCAAGAGACTCTGATGGTACAGGGACCACACTCTGACAAACACTACTCTGAGGATCACTTATAAGTTGTTTTTTTAGTTTAAAGGATGATTTACACATGACTCTGGGGTACTCAAGGTTTTTTGGTTTTTTGGTAGATATTTGGATCCCCAGCAAGTCAAGTTAGCACGGGATTTGGAGTCACAGGGAAGAGGCTGACTTTGGATGCCATGACATGACTCTGTGACAGGAACTTCTGGTTTCACATACAAAGCAGCAGCTGACTGCAAAACAAGAACAATATATAAAAACACTTGGGGGCCTAAAGGAAAATACCAAACCTAAAATGCAGAAAGCAGAGTGAGTGGGTGGGTGGGTGGAGACTGGGAAGACGAAGGAATGTTATTTTGTGGATGAGATGCTCATCTTTTATGTGGATGACAGATCAGCCTTGAGGGACTGAGCAGGAGGGTTTTGGTTATTTACTAATTTCATGATTATTAATGTCCCCAGGGTACACAGGGGTGTGCTGAGTTACACATCTGAAAGAATTTGCTAGTTAGGAAGTTTGTGATGTTGAAATATGATGCCAGTGGAGGAGTTCATCTTCTCTGAAGATTTAAATTTGGGACTTGACCATTATTTATTGGTCATCCAGGGCTGCTTTTACGTAGACTCTCCTAGATGCAGAAAGATGGATTTAATGATCTGTCAAGTTCTACTTCTTTACGTAAAGAAGGTACATAAAGAAATATCTAAAGAAAAATTTGTGCTTCAATGGGAAACTATACATTGTCTACAACCCACCCTGCCCCAGTATCTCCTTCTGACTCTTTCTTTAAAAGCTATTTTACAATTCTATAAGCTGTAGATAACCAGTAGTGAAATACTTCTTGTCTGTAGATATTTGAATTTGGCCCTTTGAGGTTCAATCAACTTCCTTCTCCCACTGCAGAAAAAGCTAGTTGTGTATCTACAATACTGTAATACAATTCTGATGCCAACCACCTGGAGTTAGTGCGCACTCCACAGGTTAAGGGCATAGCTCCCAACAAGACTGCCCTCACTACAGATACCATTACAAATTTGGCAGTCCCTGGCCACCTGCACTTCTGATCAACTGGCTACAAATTCAGGGATTCCCATTAACCTCTTAGGTTCAATAATTTTCCAGAATGACTCACAGATCTCAGGAAAGCACTAGACTTACGATTGCAGTTTTATCATAAAGGATACAAATCAGTACCAGACAAATGGAGACATGCATAGGGTGAGGGCTAGGAGGGTCTTCCATATTATCTCTCCTTGGAATCAGGGTGCATCACTCTCCCAGCATATCCATGTGTTCACCAGGAAGCTCACTGGAGGCTGGCGTCTAGAGCTTTTGCTGGGGTTTCATTACATAGGAATAATTGACTGAATCATTAACTATATGACTGAATTCAGCATCCATCCCCTCTTCCCTCCTGGGGGTCAGGCTGATATCATCTGTCTGAAAGCCTCAACCTTCTAATCACATCATTGGTCTTTCCAGCATGATCGGTCCCCATCCTGAGATCTCTCTCTAGCACAAACCCAGGTGTGGTCCAAGGGCCCACCATACGTTACAGAGACACTTATTTGGGAAACTTCAAGGGTTTAGAAGCTCCTTCCAATGAACTGGTGGAGGCAAAGGTTAGTCAAATTCTTTATTATACAAAGGCCTCCATTTGTACATTCAGTTTGATTTTTTGATCTATACACATGTCTGATTTTTTAAAGTTTTTTTTTTAACTGGTTATAACATCTGCTTGGTTCTTTTGTTTTGCATCTTTTAACTCTTAGGAGGTACACTGAAGCTCAGGACACACCACCCCAAAATAGTTCTCTTTGGCCTATTGATTAGTAGCTGGTTATTTTGAGACACTGCAGCTACAGGAGTAGCTCTGAAAAGTTTCCCTTTTGTAAAAGAAATTTACATCTATAAATTTTTATAAATTTTCATTAGTAAAAAATATCTGTCTCAGGAAGAAAGCTGCTCCAGAGACAACTTTTATCACCTGATACTCTTAGATGCATAACAAGACAATATTTATTTACCATATATTTCCTCTTCTCACCCTCCCAGAAATTGTCTCCACTACCTCCATGAAGTACCAAGCCCCTAATTCCTTTCTGTAGCTCAGGATGCTATATAAGCTTCAGTTATCTGGCCTTCACTGAATCTCTTTTTTGTGGTGCTCCCATGTATATATACATAATTAAATACAACTTTTCTCTTGTTCATCTGTTTTATGTCAATTCAATGTGTAGCCAAGCCAAAGGACCTAGAAGTGTAGAGGGAAGTGATTTTTCCCTCCCCTACAGGTGTCTGTGGCAAGAGGAATGTCAGAAGTTGTCTTAGACCATGCCTTCATTTTGTAGTTAAGAACCCAATGCCCAGAGATAAATGAAGTGCCCTTGGGACTCACAGCCAGGTAGGACTGAGCTGAGACTTGACTTTCTGCTTCCAGACCCAGACTCTAAGTTGTGTTCTTTACCACCATGCACACCACGTAGACAGACCCTTTATTTCTCCCCCTGCCCTTCCCCACTCATGCTTGGCTCCCTGTAGAGAAAGCCAGCCAAGTACTTATTTACCCAACTTAGGAACTCTCTGCTTTTCCTGTCTGACAATTCCATTAGATCATGAACCCCTTGGGGGTGAGTAGGGGGCCTTGTCCCACTTTGGATCTGTGGTACCTAAGACAATTCTGACATGTGGAATGTGCTTAATAGAAAACTATTTATGAAATGAAGAAATACATAAATGAACAGCAAGTAATGATGGTTTTCATTGGACATTGTCTATATGCCCACAAATTACTTTCTTTTCATTATCACATGCAAATATTACAGCAACTCCACAGAGTAAAGTCTACTATTATTGCTACTTTACAGGTGAGGAAACTGAGGCTCACAAAGGTTAACAAACGTGCCCAAAGTCACACGGACAGAAGGGGGCAGAGTTTGGTGGGATTTTTTTTCGCCTGAGCCCTTAACCCCTACGCCAGCATTTCTCAAACTTGAATGTATATCAGAATCACCTGAAGAGCTTATTGAACACCTGGGGTGGGACAAAATTTGCAATTCTAGAAAGTTCTCAGAGGATAATGATGCTGGCTCAGGGTCCACAGATAAACCACTACTCTAGACTCAGTTAGGCTACAGTGAATAAAAACAACACAGAGCAACACAACAAGAATAAATTCAGACAAAGTTTTCAACACCAAGGGCCATCTTCCTATCCATTTTTCATTTTTACTGGGCAGCCATGAGCAACCAGGTTTATGCTTTCATTGTTTATTAAACATATGATGGGATTGGGGCAGAGTATGAAATTTTTAAAAAGGAGTATCCTTTAGCATTATTAGAATATTTTATGAGATGAAAAATGCTAGTAATCTATTTCTATACAGAATTCAAAACTGAAATATGCAATTGTTTCCAAATTGGACCATAATATCAATTATGTGTTCTGAGAAAATTGTGCACAGGAATGGGAAAAACACTCATTTGAAACTCCTTTTTCCTATCCAAGCCTGTGCCAGTGAGGGAGAGGGTGGTGGTGGTGGTGTACCTGTAGTGGTCTTTAGGGGAAACATACAGGCATTGTTCACCAGCCCTGGCCTTTTGCAAGAACATAGCTCCCAGCTGTGACATCATCCACAAATACCACTAGTCTTTCTTAGTTTAAGGTGAATGGACCTGGACTGTTGGATTAGATAGCAAATACACACTGTAAGGGTCCTTGAAACAAGTGCCCACAATGACCAAGAAACTTTGGCGAGAAAGAGTAAGCCGTTTACAGCACTGGTTCTCAAACTTAATTGCAAAATAGCACCAGCTGGGGAGCTTTACAAATTCCAGTGCCCAGGCCATGGCCCAGACCAATTACAACAGAATCTCCTGAGGAAACCCAAACATTGGCATTTCTGAAACTTTTCAGGTGATTCCAACATGCAGCCAAGTTTAAGAATCAGCGTTCCACAGAAGCAATTCTGAAGGTTTAAATTGCATAGGATTTCCCTGAAGATCATGCTAAAATACAGATTCTGATTCAGTAGGTCTAGGGGAGGGCCTGAGATTTTGTATGTCTAACAAGCTCCCAGATGGTGCTGATGCTGCAAAGTGTCTCAAGTGTAAGAAAAGCAGCTAACATAACTGGCAAAGTCGTGCCTCATTGGATGCAAAGACCTCCCACGGCTGAGACCTTGCCCACTTTTGCTTGCCTATAGTCTTAACAAGCATCAGAAAATGTCAGGAAAATGTCTGTTATTCAGTCCCCATCGATAGTGTTAATATCCTGTCCCTGGTGAGGAGTTAATGAAGCTCCAGAAACAGCTAAAATCTTAATTTCTCTTATGTAGCATCACTACATGAAATGATTCAGAGTTTCTTAGAATAGCATGTTGTACCCCTCTGGATAGACCATTACGTTTGATGAACCCTCAGAAATCCTATGTTTACCCTTGGTGCAGTAAAATCACTTTTCAGGAGACAGGATATCCTTCCACATAATGTGCATTAGGCTAAGCCTTCCAGATGATTTTCAAGTAATCAGGCATTCCCCCTCCCTCCAGGTCTAATCTGTTTTCTGTTGCTATAAGAGAATACCACAGAGTGGGTAATTTATAAAGAAAAGAAATTTATTTCTCACAGTTTTGGAGGCTAGGAAGTCCAAGATGCAGGCATCAGCATTTGTTGTCTGGCGAGGGTCTTCTTGGTACATCCTCACGTAGCGGAAGGTAAAGGGCAAGAGACAAACGCTGCGTGAAGCCTCGTTTATAAGGGCCTTAATCCCATTCATGAGGGAGGAGCCCTCATTGCCTAATCACCTCTTCAAGACCCCACCTCTTAATACTATCACATTGGCAACACCTTAATTTTGGAGCAGATGCATTTAAACCACAGCTGGTGTCTTATGGGGGTCTTCTGGCTGCATCATAATATGGCAGAGGGCAACACATGGCAAGAACGCAAGAACATGCCAGCTCAGGTCTTTCTTCCTCTTCTTATAAAGTCATCTGTCCCATCATGGGGGCCCCACTGTGATGACCTTATCTAATCCTAATTACTTCCCAAATGCCCCACCTCCAAATACTATCAACATATGAATTTGAGAATTGTGTTTCCAACACATGAAATTTGGGGTACACATTCAAAACATAGCACTCTACCACTGCGATTCTGTAAAATGTGTGATTTGCATTGGGCATATGTTATTCAATAACATCCCCCCTGTTCCTTCCCAAGTTAGCTGTGCACCAAATCCCATCACCATCTTCCTAACTAGTCTACCTATCCCAGCCTCCTTTGCTGTTAGGTGTGATCGTGTGACTATATTTTAACCAATGGAATGTGAGTAGAAAAGACATGTGTCACATGCAGACTTGGTCCATGAAAATCTCTTCTTGTATGATCTTCCAAACACTTTCCTCTGTGCCAACTTGATGCAAATGAGCTCGGCAACTTGGAATCCATATGTTGAAGATGGCGGAGCCACAAGTTGGAAGGGAAGCTTCCTGCCAATTAGGAGCACCCCTGTTTGATTTTATTTGATGGAGAAATATGCTGTTTCGTGTTTGAACCATTTCATATTTTGTGATTTGTTACAGCAGCTTGCTAAATTTTAACTAATATACCTCCCAATCTTCACAACTCCACCCTCCATGAAGCAGAACTTTGGAATATGTGAAGAGAACCATGAGTCATTAAGGACACACGGTGTGCAGCATCCCATCCTGGAGAGCAAGGTGTTCGTCGGAGGAGATAAAGAGATTCTCTTCTTCATCATCTTTCTCTCTATACATACCTCTATGCTGCTTGAACGTTGCCATGGGGCTTGGGAGAATTCCTCTACTAAGAGAAGAGATTCTGGGAGCCAATTAAGGAGCTGAGAAGAACTGATTGCTAGGATATGCTTCTTGTCTTGGTTTTAAGAATAAGAAGGATGAAAAGACAGGTTCATACATTGTCCAAGTAACCTCATCAAAGGAGGAGACAAAGAAGACATAATAATGATAATGATTATGATGAAGATGAGGAGGAGGAGAGGAAGGATAACTAACACTATTAAGTGTTCAACATATGCCACTACTTTAAGAAAATTTTACAGTATCTCATTTATTCTTCAGAACAATTCTACTAGTAAGTACTATTAACATCCTCATTTTACAATGGCAAAAACAGTCCTAGACAGATCAACTTGACCACTCTGCAAGTAACAGAGACAAGATGCAAACCCAGGCAGTCTACCTCCAGATCTCATGCTCTTATCCATTGTACTGTGCTGCTTCAGGGTCTGGGAGAGGAGCCCACTACTGAAAGGTATGCATGTGTCTGTAGTTTGTCACCTCCTTCTCAGAAATTAAACTACAGCTGAATAGAGCAGTGATCTGGCAGGATCAGGGATTCCCAACAGCTGGGAATCCTGAAAACCTGTGGCACGGTTATAAGAAGCAGCCCTCATGTAGCTTACACCTGGCTAACTATTACTATATGGACTATTTTTTACCATTACTCCTGGATGAAACTCAAATAACACATTCAAATATAACCTCATGTGAACCTAAAATAAATGAATGAATGGATGAATTCATTAAAAAGGCTCAAGTTCTTCCATGCCTATTTCTTTACTCTTATAACTTCATTGTATCCTCATAATTTTTGAATTTTATTATCTTAAAAATATTTAACCATACAGGCAAAAAGTATCTGTAATATATAAGTGTATTTCAGGATAATAAAGTGCATATCTATGTACCCACCACTAGGCTGAAGATAGAGAATGTTCTAGGATTTTTGAAGTACTCTGTGTGCCTCTTCCCAGTGTCATTTTTCTCTATACCCCCATCCCCTAATAGTATTAAAAATTATGTGTTAATAATTCCCTTGATTTCTTTATTGCTTTATTCCAGGCTTTCTCAATATTAGCACTATTGACATTTTAGATGGGATAATTCTTTGCTGTGGGGGACTGTTCTATGCTGTTATGGGTTGAATTGTGTCTCCCAAAAGGATATGTTGAAGTCCTAACTCCCAGTACCTCAGAATGTGACCCATTTGTGAATATGGTCATCGTAGATATAATTAGTTAAGATTAAGTCATACTAGAGTAGAGTGGGCCCTTAACCCAATGTGACTGGTGTTGTATAACTCTACAGGAATGGAATCATACTACATATGTTCTTCTATAACTTGTTATTTTTTCATAAGTATATATTTGTGAGATTTTACCCAGGTTGGTGCTTGTAGCTGTAGTGTATTCATTTTCTCTTCTGTATAGTCTTCCATGGTATCAATATGCCTGGTTCCCTTCTCTCCTTCTATCCAGGAAAAAGGTGGAGGCAGGCAAGTTTCTGAGCTGTCTTCTCTGCATTATGGGGTTATTTCTTGTTCACCCTAACCCTAAGGGTGTAGCTCTTCATGGTCCTGGCTTTATGGGGGTGGGGGGTTTCTCCTATTAAAGTCTTCACCTCTGTGTTCCCTAAGCATTATTTTCTATTCCCCTGACCCCATGCAGCCTCTAAAACAGAACTTGAGGGTCATCAGATACCCTTATGGTGAAAGCCGTATGAGCCCTCCTCAATTCCTGAGATTCCCACTTCCCCTTCCCCTTGACCTTTGTAGATTACTTTCTTTGTGACAGCCCAGCAGTGTATTTTAACAACTCCTCTTTTCCAGGACTATTGTCAGGATGATTAGAACTGAAGAAATGTTCTCTTTCAGGAAAAAAGAGAAACAATTCTTGAAAATAAACTGAACAGGCTGGTAAACTTTAAGAAATCTTGTGGTTGAACACAGAACTGTCTCAAAAAACGGTATTTGTTAACTGCCAACCATCATCTTTCACAACACACAGAGAAAGAGATCTTGAGCAGTCTGCAGAGGATTGCCCCTCCAGCATTTCCCTTGCCCACTGCATTCCCTGCTAGTTACTAAGTCTGTACTGTTGTTATAACAAAATACCTTAGACTGGGTAATTTATAAATAGAAATTTATTGCTCAAAGTTTTAAGGCTGGAAAGTCCAAGATCAAGTTGCCAGATTTTATGTCTGGTAAGGACCTATTTCTCATAGACAGTGCCTTCTTGCTGCATCTTAACAGAGTAGAATGGTAGAATAGCTCCCCTGCACCTCTTTTACAAGGTTCTAATACCATTCATGAGGGCGCTGTCCTCCTGACTTTATCACCTTCTAAAGACCTCACGTCTTTAATACTATTACATTGGTGATTACATTTTAACGTACGCATTTTGGTGGGGCACATTCCGACTATAGCAGCTACTAAACTGAATAATTCTACCATTAAACACATATCCATGTCTGAGACTAGTTCCAGAAGAATCCCCTTTTGCATTGTGTAGAGAATCAGAAACATTGAGGTTAGAAGCACCATCTGCATTCTTAGGCTGAATTGATACAGGTCACATATCCCCAATGCATTCTGTTGATATTTCGAGGCCATTCCATAATTTCTGGGTCCAGTAATTTTTCTACAGAAATTTAATTACAAGGACTACGAGCTTTGTCTTGTAAAAGCCCCACAATAATGTCAGAAGCCAGCTCTGAGGCATCCTTCTCATGAACATATTTAAATCTAAAGCGAGGGGCAAACCTTTATGCAAAATGAATAAAACAAAACCAGGATGGAGAGGAAGGGATGATTATAAATGTTCTGATATATTCCAAGCCAGAAGCCCACAGTTCCAAATCTATTCCACCGGTTTATGTGTCTTTCTGTGAGATGCCAGCTTGTTAAGAAATGCTTACTATGTGGCCGGGATTCTCAGACATCTCTTTTGTAGTTGATTCAACCTCGTGGGGCATCAGATACAATATCAAGTTGAATTAAATGTCATGTTTAACTCCCTTCTTAGAGATCCTTCTCTCTCCCTCATGAATCAACAAGGGAGCAGGTGATGGATATCTTGGTACTGCCAGGGGTACTTCTCCTGACTTAACCAGATGCAAAGTGCCACTAAGGCAGTTCCCCGTGGCTCATGTCACCCTTCAATTATCTGCTTCAATTATCTGCTTTCAGTGGCTATTGGCAATAGGCATGATAGAATCACACACCCTACTTCCTCTTTCCAAGGCTGCACACATTGGTCACCAAGGATAACCAAAGCAAGACTCCAATCCCATGGAAAATCTGTTATGATAGATAGCTGGACCCTTGGAACAAATTTGGTCCTTTATTCAAGTTGAAGTGGGAAAGATGTTACTGGCAAAAGTTGAGCAAGGCTCATAACAAAATCCAGGTAAAATTACATCATTCTCTTGTCTAAAACCTTCCAATGACTTCCCACAGCATGTATAATAAATCCCTTATCAGGCCCCACATGGCACATCACATGTTGGGCCATCATCCACTTCCCCAACTTCAGGTCTTTCCCTTATTCCTTTATTCACTTTTTGGGGGGCAATTCTAAAATCTTTGCCAAGATTTTTCTTGCATCACACTTGTGCTTTATGGTCCTTCACCCTGGAATGCTCTCCTCCCAGACCTTTCCATGGCTGCTTCCTTCCTTCTTATAATTCGGTTCTCTGACACCATTGACTCACAGAAAGGCCTTCCTAGACCACCCCTTCTCAAATGCTCTCACCTCTGTCATAGCAATCTTTCTACACTTTTACCCTGCTTATTGTCCTACCTAAAATTACATTATTTATTTTAACCTGATTACAGTCTGTTTTCTCCACAAGAATGTACACTGGGGTCTTGTCGATCTTCTTTACCTTTGTATCCCCAGCATCTCTTAGAGTCTGGCACATAGTACATGCTCAATAAACATTTGTTGAATAGCGAATGGATTCAAGATATGAATAGAGAGAAATTATAAATAAAATATGTATATATATTTTTTATTAGAGAGCATGTGCTATTATTTAACTATTTCAACCCATTTCTTCTGTCATACATAGGGACCAGATGAAGTTAATCTAACCATTTAAGAGGGCCAGCATTGCAACATGTGAATAAGATGGTGTTAACATTAGAACACAGATGATTTTTATGTAAGGGACCTTTTTATTGGTCTTTAATCATGATCAAGTCTCTCTCATCTGGGAAAAAAAAACTCATTTGACTCCATTTCTATCTCACTTTTCCCTCTCCCTTTAAAGTGAACTTTTTACTGCAATTTTTTCATTTACTTGCTTTCCAACACCACTTTCACCAAAACAACTCTTGATAATGCCATCAGGAACTCTATGCCACTAAATCTCACAGAAACTTCTGCTTCCATCCTTTCCCTGTGAAATACAGGCATTGCAAAAGAAGCTTCACCATACAGAAGCCTAGACTAATGGTGACCAATTTTGATTTATTGTGCACTGCTTGAGTGGAAAATAAAGGAAAATTTGAGTATCTACCTGCTGTTATATGTTTGGTTATACATTTATTTTCGAATTATATGCATATACTACAGTTTAATATAGTACATATATTATAAATGAAGGCAAATTTCCAAATTAATATGAAACAGATGAAGTAAAATAGATTTTAAAAGTCTTGCTAATTAGGATGCTTCATAATTTCATTTCCTAATATCTTAAATATGATAGATACTTAATGAGTTCCACTCTTAATCACACTGCATGAAAACCCTTATTTCAAATAATCTTCTTGGTAATTCTGAATTTCACTTAGCTTATTTTTCATCAGATTTGATTGGTTTTCATTCCTCATGTAACTAATATATATCTTATTTTCTCTCTGGTGTTTGCATTATTTGTATTATCTTATTAATATTATTGTTTACTGATACTTTCCAAAGCCACTGGTCCATTTGGGAGGTTTACGTTGGTTACCAGCAGATAATACAATCCGCGGACATAACTGAACAAGCATTTGTAAAGGCCATTCTGTCACCATACACTGACAGCAGAAAATGAAAGTGGAGGTGCCACTGTCCATTCCTCCACACTCTGGGATCCCAGTGCTCTCTCCAGATGTTTCATGGACAGGACAGGTGGAAGGAATGAGGGTTCCAGTGTGAGCCCATATATGACATGCTAGAAAATCCTATTCTTTCCTTTTTTTAGAGAGAAAAATCACCCTAAATAAAAGTTTGAATTTTTTCCCTTACTACAATGGAACATCTTGAGAGATGTGTACTCTATTTTGCAGACCTATAGTCTAGACCAGGGGTCAGCAAGCTTTGCTTGTAGAGGGCCAGATAATAAATATTTTGGGCTTTATGAACCACACTGTTTCTGTTGCAACTACGTGACTCTGCTGCTGTAGTGCAGAAGCAGCTACAGATAATACATGAATTAATGAGCATTGTGGTATAATCAGAAATAGATTTGGTCTTTGTTCCCAGTTCCTGTCACAGAGCTCATAAAACCTTTGGAATTTCTTGAGTAATAGGAGTGTCTTGTTATTCATAAAGATCCCCTTTTGATCACACTAGAGTTTGTGCTAATGAGGTGACAAGCCTGGGCCACCTAGATAGTCTTAGGATGGGGGCTGGTCACCAGAAAGACCAAGTGATTGGAGGATAGGAACTTTTAGCCCCAACTACTGACCTCCAGGAAGGTGGAGAGGGGCTAGAGATTAAGCTCTATAAAAACTTTGAACAATGAGATTTGGTAAATGTCAGGGTTGGTGAACACATCAAGGTGCTGGGACATTGGTGCACCCAAACAGAACGCGAAAGCCCCACATCCCACCCGCCTCACACCTTGCCGTATGCATCTCTTCCATTTGACTGTTCCTGAGTTGTGTCCTTTATACTAAACTGGTAAACATTAAGCGAAGTGTTTTCCTGACTTCTGTAAGCCATCTTTGCAAATTATCAAACCCGAGGATTAGGTTGTGGGAACCCCTGATTTATCACTGGTCAGTCAGAAGTATGGGACGGTTGGACCTGTGACTGGCATCCGAAGTGGGGGCAGTCTTGTTGCACTGAGCCCGTAAGTTGTGGGATTTGACACCAACTCCAGGTAGATAGTGTCAGAATTGAGTTGAATTGTAGGACAGTTAGCTGGTGTCCAGAGAGTTGTAGAATTATTTAATGTGGAAAAATCCCACACATTTGGTGTCAGAAGTGTGTGAGTGTACAGAAACAGTGTTTTCCCAGAAACACAGCTGTGTTCCAATACAGTTTTATTTGCAAAAACAGGTGGCAGCCAATTTGGCCAATATCTGTAGTTTGCACACCCTTTGGTGACAGCAGCAAAAGCCCAGATTCTCACAGGGACAATCTGGCAGAGAAGAGCCTTGCTTGCAGTCATAGAAGACATAGTACAAGATGATAAATGCTTTTAGGTTCAAAGAATTCCAAATGTAGCAAAGGTTAGGAAAGCAAGTGCTGGCTTCCAGATCATTGACTCAAAGTTTTAGTGGATAAACCACCAGGTCCCAAGATCAGAGGGGTTTATATGGTGTGCATCGGGTTGAACTATAAGTGCTGATATTTGGCCATTATTAACAAGTAAAAATGGGAGCTTTATATGGTTGAACTTAAATATATGCAGAAATAATAATAATGGTTAGATTTTATTGAGTGTTTACTACATTTTTGACACTGGTCCAATATTTTGCTTTCATTCTTTTACTTATTTCTTTTAAAAATTTTTTTTGTTGTTTGTTTGTTTATTTATTTATTATAGAGACAGCAGTCTCGCTCTTGGCTCAGGCTGGTCTCAAACTCCTGGCCTCAAGCAATCATCCTGCCTTGGCCTCCCAGAGTGCTCGGATTATAGGTGTGAGCCACCATGCCTGGCCACTTTTACTTATTTTTACATCAAAACCGTAAGGTCACTATTATTATTTGCACTTTCCCAGTAAGAAAATTGATATGTAAGCTGTTTATATACTTTGCCCAATATCTCACAGCTAGAAAATGCTGGAATACAGCCTGGAAGTGGACTCAGGCCGATTGAATCAAAAGTCCCTGTTCTTAGCCATCAAAGGGTTTCATGTGGAAAATAACCACTTTGGAAAAGTGTTTGAGGTATGAAAAAAGAAGGAATAAGGTACAGTTTTATTTTGACTCACTATTATACAAATGAGCCAAATGTGGCTCCTGTATATTGGCCCATGTGTTGCTTACTTCTTCACAGCAAGCTGGGACCTGTTAGCCCAAAAGCCAACTGGTGCCAAACTCAAATTCTTGAGTTGTTTTAAGTATAGCCCTCCAAAAGCATATTTGTATAGCATATTTTTATTTCAACTTTTATATCTCCATGGTTTTATCTTTTAAAATATGTACAACCTTTAACATGTTTATTTTGAGAAACAAGTATATGGTGTTTTCATATTATTTTATGTATCTCTGCTGTATTTCAAATATATTTTTTGAAATCAATAACGACCAGAAGGTAATAATTTGCCTGAAGACCTATCCTATCAAACAGAGAAACTGAAATTGGAACCGAGCAATTTGACTCTCAAAGTGTACACTCTATTAAAGTAAATTAAAATGGTGACCAGATCTGAAAAATCCCTGAGCAGACGAAGCCAGTTAGACGCTTTAAGTGACCTTAACCTTGCTTGATTTGCAAGCATAAGCAAAACTTAACTTGGACTATTTTTTATAAATGCCGATATTGAAGAAAAATGAAACTTAAGGCTAACCAATCAGAAGTCACCAACTAACTTATCTAACAATGGACTTTTCAGCAGGAGAGACAAACAAGGCAACTCTATAACTATAACCAATCAAATATTGTCTTTGCTGTACTTTGTTGTTCATCTTATAAAGCCCTCTCCTTGCATTCCCGCAGCAGAGCCCCTAAACCATTTCTGGTTTGGAGCTGCCTCTAAATTCACCAGAAAGTGAATTTCATAAATCACTGTTTGCTCAAATAAACTCTTCAAAATTTTATTGTGGCTCAGTTTGTCTTTTAACAGTTCTTAGCCTTTATATTTGTCTCTCCTGAAAAGTTTCTCCTTTTTTTTTTTAAAGATGTGGATACCTCCAGGCAGGCTTTTTTTTTTTTTTTTAATTGGGGGAAAACTACAAAGCATTTACAGTACAATGTTTACAGTCACAATTTGTAGTGAACTGATTTCCCAAAATATATTACCACTCAAGTTGACTTATCTTGTTACATTCAAAAATCTACT